>PVJX010034383.1:0-20000 GCA_004027295.1 Dolichotis patagonum
CTGACCCCTGTTCCTAGCATAAAATGTTACTGCATAATGGATATCTAAAGTTATGTTGGCCAGAACTGGATCCAAACATGGGATTTCATAAATGATTCAGCAGTGGAGTGCCCTCAGGAGTAGGCTGGAAGGAAGGGAAGAACACAGCATGGAGCAGCAAGAATGTGGTCTCAGGTGCCAAGGCAACCTGGCTGCTCGCTAGGCCCCAGTGTCTGAGCAGCACATGGGATTGTCCCGCCTTGAGGCGAAGAGGCCTTTGAATTTCTATATATTAGAGCTGGGTAAAGCATGTCATCTTCCAGACAACCTCAGGCAAGAAGGCTCAGGTCAGTCAAAGGAAACTTAGTTGTTACATACACAGCATGGTAAAGGATTCCAGATAGGGTACAAAAGGTGTCTTTTAGAAGGAACAATATCTCACCGATATCCCTAAAACACACATAGGGAGACCAATGACTTTTAAATGGATCTCTTAGCAGCACAATTTGTGATAGCTAAATCTTGGAAACAACCAAAATTACCATCAACTGTAGAGTGGATAAAAAAGGTATTTTTATACAATGGAATACTACTCAGCTATAAAAAAGGATGATCTTGAGGCCTTTATCAGTAAATGGAGGCAACTTGAGAATATCCTCATTAGTGAAATAAACAAGACTCACATTAGTAAATATTACATTGTATTAGGGTTTTACTAGAGACTCTAGAACAGATATAACACAAGATATACAGATGTAAAAGGAACAACAAGATTGGCTTACAATGGTCAGCCACAGAGTCGAATGAGGAAGCGTGCAGAGGGTGTCTAGGCACTGGAGGCCGAAGGATTCAATCCATGGTCTGGAGTTCACCCTAGTGTCTTGTGCAAGTCCACACCAGCAGGCTGATGGGTCTGCAACAGAAGGCTGAAGGCTCTACGATGAAAGGCTGAAGAGTCTAGGCCGGAAAGCTTAAGAGTCTACACTGGAAGCCAGGAGACAGGGTCCAACCAAAGACGAAGACTGGAGCTTCCCCCAAGAATGGAATTCATTGATCCTTCCTCCTTCCCTTTTATACCTCCAGGTGATGAGCCACCCTAGGTGGGTCTTCTACACCCTCTGGTAAAGAGTTGCTAAACCCATTTAGTTAAGCTTCTGAATGTCTCAAATTGACACAATCAATCAACCACTACACACATTGTCTCTCTAGTGTAAAAAATAATAAGAACAGACAGAATAATCCAAAAATAATCCAAAAGTATCCAAAAAGTATGATAGATATCAAAGTATAATAGATATTGTAAAAGTGAAAGGAAAGGAAAGTTCTCTAAAGGATATAATGGTATGTATAGTGTGCAAAATAGATGATCATATTACTGAGTTTTTGTTAGATCATTGAACACAAGAGTTTGTACTGTCAATGTTTGAGTGTCTAGCCACTTTTTATGCTTTGACTCTGTAACTTTAACAGCTATTGTTAAGTTAAAAATATGTAATGTATCAAGTAGCAATTTTATGATATTAATTTTTTTGAAATCTGTATTCTACATTTCTTCTCATTTTTAAAATTTTGTCTTTTTAAAATTTTCTTTTCTTTCTCTCTTAAAATAAAATAAAAAATAGATCTTTTTAGGTAAGGCAGGGAAATGAACAGGTAAAAATTCAGCAAAAGATGCCAAGATGGCATGACAAAATATAGATCTTATTGGAGACTTAATCTAACTCAGAAACATAATTTAGACTATCTAAGAAATGGATGGATTATTTATCCTTTAGGTTAGCTTTCTTAGACACTAAATTTTACATCTAAACTTTTAATAAGTGAGTTTCTGAGAGATTGTCAATAATTTCAATTGCACATATTCCACAATACAAATGGGCATAAATCCATGAGCTTTGAAAAAAAAGCCAACGTTGTTGTTTATTGATCACATCTATGTCATTTACTTTGTGCCAGGGTACTTGGGTAGTGTTTTATATATGTAAATTCATCATAAAAACACGTTTTGTTACATTTTTATTTCATAAGTAAGGAAACAGAGGCACAGTTTAAATAACTCAAATCATATAGTAATAATGGCTTATGCTGTTTACTAAGTAAGGTGAAATCTAATTCCATTGTCAGCATGCTTAAATAGGAGAAAAGTCAATTAAACTTTATACTTCTGTCTCAATTTCATACCGAACACACAGAGTTATGTGGACCTACTCAGAGACTGAATACTGATGCCATAGTCTGGAACAAGTAGAACTAAGCTATCTAATTACTACCTTTTTGTCTTGGGCCATTCTATGTAATTTTGGGAGAAAAATCCTTTCATAATTAAATTGTGATTAGGGCTTGTCCAAAGCCTAATATCTTACCATGCGAGCCAACCATGGTACGTGGAAACATAACTCTGTGTGCCTCTGGTCACAGTTGACGCTCTAGGGCTGGATTACATGAGCTGAAGTCATCCTGGTTCCTAGAGAACTGACTGGTTTCACCTGGGGGAAAGGACAAGCTTCTTAACCTGCCATTTCTCCCCACTGTCCTCATCGACATAAGATCCTCATTAGCACAAGATGACCTGTACCTGCTGAGGCATCTGATAACCCCCTCACCATTTTCCTCACAGTAAATGTGATCAGTAAATACTGAGGTTCTGGCTGCCTCATGGCGTTCTGTTCCCTGTGAATAACTGGCCATCCCAGATTCCCACTGCACTGCCATTTTGTACCTTGGTCTTTCATTTCATCCTGTGCCATAACACCTTTCCAGAAACTGAGGACTCACTGCAGGGGTCCCCAACAACTTTTTTTATGCTAAAGAGGATAAAACAGAGTAAAACCAATCAAAACAAACCAATGTAAGAGATATAGGACTTCAAACCATTACAAAATCAACAATAGTTACCATAATGCCTTTCAATGTCTTTAAAATGGCTGCAGATAACTTTGAATTTAGTAAAAATCAAAGAGAACAGAATAGAATGGAAACAATAGAAACAAAACAATGAGTGCAACAAAGGATTTCAAAACAAGCCAATAGTAAATCCCAAATTGCTACCATAATATGCCTTGCTATCTTTGAAATAGCTGCTCCTGCCATCGGATTTAACATAATCAAACAAAACAAAAGAGAATAAAACCCAACCTAACAAGACAATGGAAATGACATAGGACCTCAAAACAAGACCATGCAGAATCAACAACAGCTAAAACCCTCAGAAGGGGATCCCCCTAGATGCCACACTACCTATTGCTATCCTCTGAACCTATGGCCAGACCACTGGCCCCGGACCTGCAGTGTTGGAGAAACAGCAAGCACCACAGGCGTCCAATGCACTTCACCTCCATAGCTATCATCACAGCCTGTGTTTCTCCAGATAAGGCCGTTGCTTATTGGGGGGCTGGGAGGGATTGGCACATCTTGTATGGCCAGCCCATGCACAAAAAGGAAATGGGGTCTGGCTTTTCCCACTGTGGCAGTGGCCCAAGCATGGCACTGTTACCCAAGCTGGGCTTGTTTGCTGGCATGCCTTTGTTCTCTCTCCCTCCAGTCCAGTAACCTTTGTTCATCTTTGTGATTTTCAGACTTTCTATTAATCTTATAACTATTAATTAAATGAGTAATGAGAGGTCACAGATAAACCTAAGTAACAATTAGAACAAATTTGGAAGTGTGTGTGTGTGTGTGTGTGTGTGTGACACTGAATTGACTAAAAGCATCATGTGTGCTGGGTAAGCACTATACTACTGAGCTACATCCACAACCCTTTTTACTTTATTTTGGAGACAATGTTTCAAAATTCAGTGGCCTTGAATTTGTGATTCTGTCTCAGCCTTTTGCTTAGCTTACAGGCATGTGCCACTGTGATCAATTTTTTGAGTTACAGAACTGTACGAGTTTATGAATTTATGAATTCCCATCCCAAAAATGTACATAGCAATGTAAACAAGGCCTCCTCCATGTGAGTTTAAGGGCTTTCATAGATATCCGGAAGTATCTGGGATTTTTGGAAGAATCCTTAAAGTTGAATTCTTAGCCTATTTGTAGCCTTAGGACTTCTGAAACAAGATCATTGTGACATTTATAAAAACCCCAGGAAAATTGCATCTATTTTGATAAACTCATAATTTTTTTGAGTTAACTGATAGCACTTTCTGGGACCCTATATGATATTGTTCACTTGCACATTTGTTTGCTTATGCATCTTTACAGAATCCATAGTGCTTTTTCAGGAAACCTCCCAGTGTAGGTGACTAGAAATGGAAGCAATATATTTTGATGAAGGTATTTTGAAATATTGGAATATCCAGATTCATCAAAATGTGAAAATGACTCTTTACCAAATAATATGTGAAGCATATATACTGAGTTTCTCTTCTTCATTCCATTCTTAATTCCATACTCCTTTCCCTAGAAAATAGATACTCCAGGCCCTTGTCCTGAACAAAGAATTGGACAAGAAATTAGGTAGCAAGGTTTTTCATTTATTAAAAGTATTAAAGGTAGGAGAAGAAGTATGTTCCGTAGAGGGCAGGAATGGGCCAGTGAAAAGGCTTACAGTGGTAAAGATGGACGGCATCTTTCTGTCCCCCTTCTGATTTGTATCTAGGCTGTTCTATCCAAGCTTGCTTGATCCTGTGCCAGAAGAACTGAGATAGCATCCTCTGGTTGTACCAGGTCAGGGCCTGGAAGCTCTTCCGTTTGTGTCCTGGAGGTCCACAAATGACAGGTCATGCTCACCTACCCAGCCACTTTGCCACACCCTAACTAACCTCCTGCCTCGTCAGCATGCCAGGAAGCCAGGACAGAATTGGCAATTTATCCATTTACAGAAACCCTGTGTCAGAAGGAAAAAATGCAGGGACTGGGAATGTATCTCACCATGAAGATACTGGGTTCAATTCTCAGTATCTCAAACAACAAAAACAAAGCCCCCAAACCAAAACAAGAACAAAACCCCTCAACAGACAACAAAAAAACCTGCAATGAGATCATCATAAAGACATTTCGTGTAAGCTACCAGTAACGGTCAGGAAGTGATTCTACAGCAACACTTCGGGGAATTAGTTAAGTTCAATTTTAATTGGAGGATAATTTACAAGTGTAAGATACCACTATTCTTACAAATGTGCACGAAAAATTTGCTGTGAACCAAGGGGTTATGTCGTCATCTCATTTAGCTTCCTCAATAAGCTGTGAAGAGCACAGGGATGTTTAACTTTATTAGAAAATTTTGGCTTTCCCAAGAGATCATATTATTTTATATGCCTATCAACAATAAGTGAAAACTCCAGTTCCTTTATATCTTAGTCAACACTTGACATTATCAATTTTAAATTTAACCTTTTTGGTGAGTATGTTTTACTGGTATCTTGTGTTGGCATCAATTTACCCTTCCCTGTCCCCTAATATTGTTGACTACTGTTGCTTGTGCTTACAATGCTTATTGGCAATATATTCAGATATCTTCTCTTAGCAATGTGTCTTCTAGATCTTTGGACTTTATTTTATTTAATTGGCTGGGTGTTTTATTTTTCAATACCTTTTTTTCTGTTTTTTTTATTTTTAATTTTTTTTTTTTTAAGAGACGGGTTCTAGTTGTGTAGTTTAGACTGGCCTCAGACTTGTGGTGATCCTCCTGCCTCAGGCTCCTAAGTGCTGGGATTACAAATGTATGCCACCATGTCTGTGATTTATCTGTATCTTTTAATGAGAAATTTTTAATTTTGGTGAAATTCCATGTATGATTTTTCCTTCCTTGTATGGCATACACTTTTACATCTTGTCTCAGCTTTGTCTGTATCAAAGTTGTGTAGCTAGATTACTATATTTTGTTCTAGACACTTTAGGGCTTGACCTTCCAAATGTAAATTTGTGATCCATCTGAGCTTAATTTTTGTGGGCAATGAAATATAGGCATGAAACGGCATTTATTTTTCACACATATTTTCAGTTGATCCAACTACATTTACTGAGAACTCTTATTAAGTGGTATTTACTGACTTTTTTACCCAATATATGTTGGGGGCCACAAATTATAAATTAAAGATAGAATCTGTCTGAGGCCTCTGCTTGTGTTGCGTTGTGGGCTGGTGTGGAATGTAGAAACTCCTGCTTTCCGTGGGCCTCCACTGAGATCTTGATGGTTCCTGACACTGTGGCACTCACAGGACAGGCTGAGATCCGCTGACGGTGATACAGGGAGGGCCAGTAGTCAAGTGTGGGGAAGGATCTTAGCTTGATGCTTTTGTGATGATAAACTTGCTCATTGTACTACTGCTTCTGTTGTTGATCTAGGAAAGGTAACCTCACCCTTCGCTGTACTCATTAGAAAAAATAAAAGTGGGTGTTATGGTACGGATGTCCCCCTAAGGCCTCATGCAGTCGTGGAGGTGGGCTTCTAGAGTTTGTGAATGACTCGTGGTCCAGCGCTGGGATTATGGTTGAGTGCTACACCCAAGTGGGTGTGGCCTACATACAGTATAATGGACAGAAAGAGCGTCCTCTCCATGCGCCTCCTCTTTTGTTCTTGTTGCTTGTACCGTTTTCCACAGCCTTGGAGCCAGCTGAATACGGACTGAAACCTCTACAAGCCATGAGCTAAATAAACCTTGCGTCCTTCATTTTGGGTGTTGGATATTTTGTCTCAGTGATGAGGAAAATAACCAAAACGGTGGGCCAACCAAAAAGTCTTTGCCTGTTCTGAGGCACTGACTTCCCAGCACCCCTTTTATGCATTACTAAATTTGTTTCTGTTTTTCTTTATCTTTTGCCATACCCCTCATACAGGTAGCTGGGAGACTTGGCCAGGTCCCCAGCAGAGATGGAATATCAGTGTTGTTTTAATTTGTATTTCTCAAGTGACCAGTGATGATGAACATGTTTTCATGTTGCTGTGTGTACTTTTTTCTCTGAGAAATGTTAATTCATTTCAGGTGTTCATTTTTGGATTGAGTCTTTAAATTTGGGGAGTCTGATTTTATTGAGATCATTATATATTCTAGATGCTAGTCTTCAGAGGAGTACCTGGTAAAATTTTTCCTATTCTGTGGGTTCTTTATAATATTTTCTGTATGATTGGTGTTTTGTTCATATAGTCTTTGCCTGCACCTATATCCTTAAGAGTTCTACCTCATCTATCTACCAGCAGATTTAGTATCTCTGTTTTATTAATATTTATCTATTACAATTTTAGTTTAGTGTATGGAAAGAGATATGGATCTAAGTTCAATTTTTGGTGTGTGGAAAGCTAGTTTTCCCAACACCTTTGTGAAAGCTAAGATAGCTGAATGTGCTTGGAGATCTTTCTGTATCTCCTATTCTGTTCCATTGATTCTCAGGCCTTTTTTTTTAATTCCATGCTTTTTAATTAATTAATTCATTAAAATCACAATAACTTTGTAGTGTAACTTCAATTGGGGATTGAAATGGCCCTGCTATGTATGCTTTTGCTGCCCAGAATTACTTTTCCTATTCTAGGCCTATTCTGGTTGTGTATGAATTTTAAGTGTTTTCTTTTGTTCTGTGGAGTATGCTGTTGGTATTTTGATTGAGATTGCATTACATCTGTATAAAAGTTTTGGAATTATGGTGATTTTCACTATATCAGTTGTGTTTATCCAACAACAGGAGATATCTTTTCCATTTTTTGATGTCCTTTTTAATATTCTTTTCCAGAGCACTGCAGTTTTCAATGCACAGGTTTTTCACTTCCTTCTTAGATTGATTTCTAGGTATTTCTTTTTTGTTGGACATTACTGTGAAAGGCATTGTTTCCCTACTTTCTCTCTTAATGAGTTTGTTATCCACGTACAGGAATGTTATTGATTTTTGAGCATTGACTTTGTATCCTGCTATGCTGCTATATTTGGTTATTAATTCTAGGGGTCTTTTGGTGGAGTTTTTCAGGTCTTCTCTGTAGAGTATGTCAACTGGAAATAATGACAATTTAACTTCTTCTTTTCCTGTCATTCTTTTTATTTGTTTCTTTTGTCTAATTGCTCTGGCTAATGTTTCTAGAACTATATTGAATAAGAGTGGTGAAAGTGGTCATCCTTGTCTTATTTCTGATTTTAGAGTGAAAGCTTTCAGTTTTTGCCTACTTAGATGAGTTGGTAGTTAGATGGTCATAAATAACTTTTATCAGATTGAAATAATGATCTTGTATTCCAGTTTTCGGTAGGGTTTTTATCATAAATGGATGTTGCACTATGTGAAATGCCTTTTCTGCATCTGTTGAGGTAATCATGTGGTTTTGTTCTTGATTCTGTTAATGTAATATATTACATTTATTGATTTTCATATGTTGAACCATCCCTCCATTCCTGGGATGAATCCCACTTGATCATGGTGTATAATCTTCTTGATGATTCATTGCATTCTGTTGCTAGTATCTTATTGAAGATTTTTGTATCTATGTTCATTAAGAATATTGGCCTGTACTTCTCTTTTTTGGTTGGGTCCTTCTCATTGAAAAGATCATACATCATGACCAAGTATGAGTCATTCCAAGACCAGCTCTTTGATTCATTTAAAATTTTTTTCCTTTGGCCTCAACTTCATTGACTTCTGCTCTGGATTTTATAATTTTCTTCTTTGTACTAGCTTTTGGTTTGGATTACTCATTTTTCTAGGACTTTTGTGTGCAATATTAAATATTTATTTTGGCTCGCTCTGTGTTTGTGATAGGGCATTCTCACCTAAAACCTCCTTCTTAGGACTGTGTCATGGTTTGTAGCTAGGTATCCTGTCAAAGCCTCACATGATCACAGTTGAGGCTTTTTGGAGGCGGCTGGATATAGAGTGTGTGGTAGTGGGGTCAATGATGTGCTGCTGGGGTTGATTCATGGTGCATGCTAGGATGCAGGGAGCCCCACCTGGGTGTGAGTGCTACCTGCCCTCAGCGTGGGGAGCCTGAGCAGAATAGAGGGACAGAAAGATGGCTGCGGTGTCACTTGTTTCTTGCTGCTGTTTTCACTGCTTCCTCCTGCCTGCTCTGCACTCTTCCTCTGCTCTGCCACTGTGCCTTGGAGCCAGCCAATTGTAGACTGAAACCTCTAAAAACCATGAGCCAAAATAAACCTCTCTTTAACTTTAGGTGTCGGGTATTTTGTCTTAGTAACAAGAAAAGTAGCTAAGATTGTTTTCTTTGTGTTCCATATATTCTGGTATGTGTACTGGCCTTATTGTTGAGTTCTAGAAACTATCTTATTTCTTCCTTGATTTCTTCTATAACCTATTTTTATTTAAAAGTGTATTGTTTAGTTTTCATGCATTTGCATAATTTGTATTTGTGTTGCTGACTTCTATTTTCATCTGTGAAATTATCACATCTGTGATCTGATAATGTGCATAGTAGAATTCAATTCTTTTACATTTACTTAAGATTGTTTTATTGGCTAGTACATGGTCTGTTTTAGAGAAAGTTTCATGGTGTGCTGAGAATGTGCATGTTGTTATTGGGTGGAACACTATTGATATCTATTAAGTCTATTTGTTCAAAGGTCTTATTCAACTCTGTTACTTGTTGATTTTTGTTTAGTTGATCTGTCTGTTTATGATAGGGACATATTGAGGTTCCCAACTATGATTTATTCATGTTCATCTGATTTTTACATTCTGTAGTATTTGTTTTATGAATTGGGTATCCCATTGTTAAGTTCATATAGGTTAAAAATTGTTATCTTTTTCTATTGAGTTGTCCCTTAACCAATAACTTGTGACCTTCTTTGCCTCTTATAATTAGGTTTGGCTGAAGTTCAGGTTGTCTGAACACAGGATAGCTATACCTGCTCTTTTGTTTGGTTCCCTGTTTAGACAGAGAGGTTTTTCTCAGAGCCCTCCTTCTGAAAGAAGCTTCATGGCTAGTGGCTGTTGCACGGTCCAAATCTGTGCAATAATGATAATAGTGCAAAAATAACAAGTAGTATGCAACTCAGTTATAAATTAGAGCATGAACAATCAGAGCATAAAGAAGATCTGGCTGCAAGTCAGATCTCTGCTCCTGAGGCCATTGGCCTGCTCAGGTGGGAAAGGATGAGTAGAAAACACTGAATTGGACCATCTCACTGCACTTTGTCTTTGTTACTGGTATTTTAGGCTTATGTATATATTTACATGTTTAAAAATGTTTAATTCATGTATTAAATCACTTAACAAGTGTGTATTTCATGCCTGATATATTCCAGGGGTTATTGGAAGTTGTGTATGTAGTGGTAAGAGTCTTAGAAATCTCTTCTTGAAGTCATACCATATAGTCCTCATTCAGTGTGGGTTTGTTGTTTTAGTATTTAAACTTGTGATTTCACTATAAAATGCTAAATTGTTTATGTGTTATCTTCCTATTTACACTGGGAGCTAGCTGGTAATAGTGCTAAAACTTATACAAGACCATCATTTTGAAATAGGCTCTTGCACTAGGTCCCACAGAAGAGAATAAAAACCAAAATGGTGACCAAAATTTAGGCAGCACCAGAATTCCTAATTGCCTAACTAAGTGCCATCTGATTTTCTAATAAATCGGAACAAACAGATAATAGCTAAACTTCCCAGACCCTGGGCTTCAATCCTCATGCACACTAAAGGAACTTGACATAACTTGATATTAACCAATCAAGTATTTTTCTATTGTCTATCTTCAGGTTCCTACTTTATAAGAAAAATAGCTGTGCAACAACCAATCTTCCTTTTGTTCTCTTTTTGCAGTTCATTTCTGTGAAAACAAACTCCTCAGCTCAGCTAGTTGGAACACTTACTCTATTTCATGAAATAAAATATTGCTTGATTCTAGAGCCACAAATTAAAGCTGATTAAGTTCTTTAAACTAAAGCATTGCAATTTTGTCTTTTGCCAGAAATTTGTCTTTCCCTAGAATGACGCATTTCTGTCAGTAGGTTCTCAAAAGAAGATTTGTTGATCTAACTCAGTTTTTGTTAGGATTATGTAAGAGCCTTACTTTGCTAAGCCTGACATGTATAATAGGCAGGATGTCAGTGCATTTCTTATGAATAGGTACTTCTGGCCCAGGTGTACTCATGGAATCGGTGGTATCTGGTTGTTAGAGCCACCTAAGGGGCATCGGCACTGCGGAGTGGTGCCTCCCCAGGGGATGCTGTTTAGATCGTGGCTTATTTATGGCAGTGCCATCCGTAGCCTTTCGGCTGTACGCTGAGAAGCACCTGCTCTACGCAGTGGTCGTGAGTCATGTCAGAACTCTTGCCCAACACACATCACCAGCTGGTCACCCTTCTATTATTATGCAGTCTTTTTCTCATTGTCTGTTTTTTGTTTCCTATACTGTTTAAATTTTACTCTTTTAAAGCTTCCTATCTTTCTTCTTATTCTATACTTCATCAATATTTTACCTTGGTGTAGTGAAGAAATTAACTTTGCTCAGGAGAGTTCTGGCCTTTGTCTTAGCCACTTGGATAAACTCTGGGCTCTCAAACTATCCTGTAAGATGGGGGTGCCTTTATTTACCCAAGGGCTTCGCTCAGCAGACAGCCAAACTGTAGTTTAAATGGGAGCTCTGATTCATAGTGTAGGTTTGCTTCTGGCAGAGCTGGAAACTGAAGACAATAATTTTCCCTTGGGAAGACCTGGACCAAGGGTCATCTGTGAGGGCAGTATGAGAATAAGCCCCAGCTAAACCTGGATTCTGTTGGCTTGGGTGGGCTTCTGGTAGACCAGACCCTGTGTATCATCATGCAGTTTCTGTGAGAAGGCACCTGAATCTTGGGCAGCGTCCAGCCCTCCTAGGCTCTGCTCCTGCGTCTTTCCTGGGCTGGTCTTCAGATCTGTCCTCTCAAGGCAGTAAACTGTAACCATGGGCATAGCAGCTCTCAGTGGCTTCTGTGTCCTTTTAGTGAGTTACGAAAACTTGTAACTTATGTCAAAGTGAGGGTGGTATCTTGAGGGGCGGTGGGTCTCAAGTTTACAGTTGGCTTAATATCCACTTCTTTTCTAAGACTGTGGATAAAATTCAGGTTAGAAGAAACGATTCTTGCTACTTCTGCCTTCTCATGTATCACAAAAATGTCTCCCTCAAGCCTTGGAGTTGCTCTTTTTGAGTTCTTCATCATTCCATCTGTCTGAACTCTTAATTCCACATCCTCTCAGTTTTCCATGAGATTATCTCATGATTTCTTATCTGTTTCTAACACTTCCCTCTTAACAGTCTTTATCACTAGAGAAATGAGCTGAAGTGCACCAATTTTTTTTTTTTTTTTGGTCTTTTTGAGACAGGGTTTAGCCTTGAGTTTGTGGTGATCTTCCTGCCTCGGCCTCCCAAATACTGGATTTACAGACATGCACCACCACGCCCAGCTAAATCCACCTTCTTAAAGCAAGTAATCAGGCAAGCAGGCAAGCAAGTAAACAAACCAGGAGGATGAAGGAGAGAAACAGTGCGCTAACCTAAACAGCAGAGTAACCTGTAATCAACTGTTTTCCTGTGATGAAAGTTACATTTGACTTTTTTGTGTTCTCGTTTCTCATTCACTTTTTAGCAGATTGTGATTCTTCCACTGCCAAAGCTCTGCTCGGCAAAGATCATGAAAAACTTTGTATTTGAAGCTCAGCCATCAATTTGATAATTGAATAAACGTTTATTTAGGACTATTACTAGATATAATGTTGGTCACCCTGGGGATGCAGTGATGATGGAAAGAAACGCCATTCCTGACTCCTTTTTCCGTTGGGCGTGGGTTCCGCTGTCCACACCTCGTCAGGGCTCTGCGCTGCTTCAAAGCCGGTGCTTTCTCCTCCCGGCGCTGGGAGCCCTCATGTAGGCAGCAGCGTGTATTTGGCCAAGCAGGCGTCCCTCTGAGACTTCCGATTTGGATTCTCTCTCTACCTTTGCTTCTCCCATTTATTTTCCACATACTGATCTTTAAAAAATATTAGCTAGACCATGCTACTACCTGCTTCAAGTTTTCTCATGCTTTCTGTCATGCTTAGTACCAAATCTGGTTTTCACTTGGTCTAGAGGGTCTTCAGCTCCGCTCTGACTCTCCAAGTTCGTTTCCTACTCTGTCTGCATATCCAGCTCCAGCTCTCTAGTTCCTGCAAGCACACTATGGATGCAGAGTCTTTGTATTTGCTATTTTTTTCTGCCTGACATGCACATCTCACTGATTTTTATATGGTTCTCTCCTCAACTTTATGCCAGTCTTCACTCAGATATTTAGTCTACAGGGAGGTTTGCAGTGACCACCCCATTACATAAAATAACTAACCCCCACCAAGTTGTTCTCTGATTTCTTACTTTTCTTTATTAGTGTTTAAACTCTTCTCATCACCTCGCATTATATTGTTTATTGGTCTATTTCCTACTTCTACATTAGAATGTAAACTCTGTGATGACCAGGAGACCTGCCAAAAACACCCTCTTTCCTTCTGAAAACAGCATACTTGACACCCACAAATTAAAGGAGGAAAGGGTTATTTTGGATCACAATTTTTATAGATTTCAGCCCACAGTCAGTTTGCTCTAAGGCTGGGTGGCATGGCAGAGGTGCATGGCAGACGGGGCCTGTTTATGGCATGGCAAACAAAAGCAGAGAATGATCAGGGAGGAGGGAGGGAGACAGGCCCTCCCAGGACTCCTCCCCCGCCCCCCGTGACTCACCTCCTCACAGCAGACTTCGGTGCCCAATGCTACAGTTAGCTATGAATGCGCCCATGGCCAAAACACTGTCCCAAAGTCCCAGCTGTGCGCACAAGACGCTTTAGGGGAACATCCAGATATAAATGAAACCAGCTGCCGGGCAACCCCTGATTGAGAACCAGTGCTAGACAGGGCAAACTGGAACTGTAAGAGGTGGTTAGAATCCGAGGTTCTCATTTCTTATTGCCTGTGATACCTCCCTAGTGCTTTGCTTCAGTTATCCATTTCCTTCTGGTTATTCCTGCTGATCTGTGTGCTCACTGAAAGAAGGTATGATGATTTATCTGAGTGTATGATCTGTTTGAGAACTGCATGTATATATGTCCTCCCCTGGACTGCTCAGCCTTGACCTTTTTGCATACTCTGAGCCAATGGGTACGCTCAAGCAGCAGGACTAAAACAAAACAGGAACTTTACACCCTGACCGTGGTGTTTATGCTGGGCCCAGCTTAGAGCCAGAATCACTCTTGCTATTTATTATTGGTTTACTTTCATTTTATAGGTAAAAAATCTAAACTCACATTCTTTAGCGGCAACTGACTGAGTGATAATCTATTGACGATTGTTTGCTAATACTTGCTGTTACCTCCATTGCAAAAGCGCTGTGTCGTGATTTTAAGAAGCCCCTCGGGTAGTGAGGGACAGTGCAGACTGGCAGTCTTCACTTCACGGGACTGACAGAGCTGTGGGCCTCCGCCTGGGCTGTGCTTTTGGCTGGCAGCACTCACTAGCATGGGCCACGCCTGCAGTCACTGCAGCAGAGTTTGCTGTGCTTTTCTCCTGGGACATTATGTGACCTGCATGGACCCATTGCACGCATTAGTGACACAGCTGTGCCTGGAACTTCCTATGCCGAGGCCTGCTCCATACTTTCAATGTATCTTCTTTGTTAAGGTCCCCAGTTCCTACGACGCCCGGACCAGGTCATGGTGCACAGAAGGTGATCTCAGCAAGCTTGGACTCACCTAGGAGGGCCTCTGTCTGTGTCTCTTTTTGGTGACTCAGGCTAGATCACATGTAAACTTTTAGCATTTTTTCACCCTTTTAGTTAAGGCCAAGAGAGGCGAGAGAGCCCTGACCTACTTTTTTCTAGTGTCACCCTTACCCTACTTACTGCCCGCTGTGGCAGGGAGGAATGTGTCAGTTGTTGGCCTGAGACGTTAGAGGATTATTGAAAACAATTGAGAGGTGTTGGTCAGCATTCAAATAAAATAAGATAGGCCAAAAAATGTAAAAGTCATGGTAAAGTGTCCTTCTGTATGAATTTATACACACACACGTGTATCTGTGTACATGTGAACATACATTGCAAGGTGATTTGAAAAAATTTTTAAAGTATGGAATAAAAATGTGAGTTTCCAGTTTGTGGGTGATAATTTTGATTTGGAAAAATGTATCAGGATAATAAACTGCCAAAGGTGTATCAGATTCTGTGGAGGGAGGGAGTGGTGTGTGTGTGTGTGTGTCTGATCACGACGTAGGCCACTTGCTTCCTCTCTGAGACACACTCTGCTGTTGAGAACGACCGTGCTTTACCTACCTCTGCCTGGCACAGTGGCACTTTGAGGATCCTCAGTAAATACTTAGAATTGTCGAGTGGCGAACTTTAGAGGTAAGAAATGGAATTTATGTGGTCTCTTCCATCGTGCTCAACATCCACATTTGACACTTGACAAATGCCACTTTGTGTGGTCATAGTGACTCATGCAAAAACAAAAACACAGAGGAGCCGAACGACTCGGACACACAGGTGTGAATACCCGCAGAACTGGGCTGACTCTCCTGACGAGAGAATGAAGTTCTTTTCCCCCTCAGTGCACTTGAACAAACCAGTGCGAGCCGGGAAATCTCAGCGAAGGGGAGGTGACAGCCTCCCCAAGTAATAGAGCCTGTCTCCTCTTAACCTCGTGACCCTCAAAACCCAGCAAATTCCTTCTTTTATCTATCCTAAATCCTTTCAATTACCCTCTAAGCCAATTTTCTGTTGTACTGTATTCAGTGGGAATTGAAAACAGCTGGTCACCATCTGCTGTAGATTAATTCTTCATGTACTTGAAGCTTCTAATTAGGTCATTTCTCAGCCTTCTCTTCTTCAGGCTAAACAATCTTACTTCCTTTAGCCCTTTCCAAAAGGTTTTATTTTCCAATTACTCAATAGTCTTCCTAGTGTTACTCTCAACACCAGGCTGTCTGTTCTCCAGCATCTGGAGTTGTGGAGGTGGGTCACCATGGTGTTTAACATCACCACTGCCACTTTCAAGGAGACCTTCGCTGTGAGTTGTTTATTTTTAAAGGGACAGTTCAAAAGTGACAGCAGCCTTCAACTCAACAGGACCCTGTTGAAGGAGAGGAATCGGAATGTTTTTGGCTTCAACTCCAGGTAAGCTCGGTCGCTGTCTTGATTCACGATGTCCTGTTTGTCAGCTGTCCAGTGAGACCTATGAGGAGTAATTCTCATTCTTAATTATTGGTGCAGCATTACAAAAAGATTTGAAAGTAAGTGATTAAATTCAAGTAATTTGGAAAGTAATTTATTAAATTCAAGTAATAATATTCTGATTGAGAGAAATGTTCGTTCTTTTCCTGGCAATACTCTGCTAGAGAGGAAGAAAGCCTGTCGCAGCACCGTTTTCCAAGACAGAGGTTCTCTTCATTTCTGGAATTAAATATGTACTCATTCTCTAGTATCCAGATTTAGATGACATACAGAAATATTTTTGGATCAGTAGATTTCTGAAACAATTGAAATTATATATTCATTTCTTTGGTCCTCTGCTCTGTATGTTGAAGCTATGTTGGAATTTTATCATTTATTTCTGGGATTGAGTCTAAGGCTTCATGCAGGCTAAGTGTGCACTCTAACAGCGAGTTACACACCCTGGCAACTTGGGTAAACAGACTTTTTTCTTTTGGCCTTATTCATTTAAATATCTTTTCTGGCCTCATTATTCCTAATTCAGAAGCAGCCAAAAATATATGGTTTCTGTTCATTGTACACCATTTTTGCATGATGTAGCTAGCTATTTTTGACCTCATTTTTGTAGAAGATACAGATAAAGGGAAATGTAAAACACTGTGTTCTGGCTGAATAGGTGGCAAAACTGGAATTTGGATCCAGGTTTGGTTGCGGTTCTCTGTGTCATAGGAATTACCTCAGCGTGCCTATTAAAATATATATCCCCAAATCCCACATTCAGATTCTGCTTCTGGAGGAGGGAGCTAATAATCTGTACTTGTAATCAAATATCCTAGGCAATCCTGATGCAGGGACCCCAGTACTATACACTGAAAATCATTACCTAGTTAATGCTTGATTACCTGACTGTAAAAATATAGACCTCTATTTCTCAAACTCTATTGTACATCTACCCCAGAGTTTAATGAAAAGAAGTCTTGATTTTACTTCACAGCTACTGAATCAGAACTGAGAAAGGTGAGTTTAGATGCATTGCTGACATCAGTTCATGGAATTCTGAGGCACACTAAAGTTTGCAAATCACTGGTGTGAGTCTTTCTGCTGGTAGTTTCCTATGCAGGACTCCTGGATGCTTACCTGGGAGATTGGGTCTGGTAGGGTGAAAGATGGCATTGTAGTCGTTTAGAGCTCTTGGTTCCCTCAATGTGGAAATACACTAGTGGCTAAAGAAACAGTGTAAAGATAACTGAGCAGGAATCTCCTACAGAAGATACCTTAACCCTGTGGATAAGAATCTATGATTTTGAGCAGATCAAGTTTTTTTGTTTTTTTTTTTTAAATCGGTGCCAAGGATCAAACTCACAACTGCACGCTTGCAAGGCAGGCGCTTATGCCACTGAGCTAAATCCCCAGCCCCCCAAAACCTATGATTTTGAAAGCCAAGTGCACGACTGCATTTGCTATCAGAAGAAAAGTGAAGGGCTAACCACTCATTATGTCATAGCAGATAGTGTTGCCTTGGCAACAAGACAGAGGTAGAGAGATGAATAGATCAGCAGGATGTAATTCTATTGAGAACTCAGGAGACACCAAAAGATTTCCTGAAATGAACAACATAAAAAGTACTTGGCATCCTGAGAAACCCAGTCTAGAAGGTGAAAGCTCAAAAGGCTTGGTTCTGTGAATATACTGTAAATATGCAAAATACATTTTAATAGCAAGATTAGCAGAATCTTCATAGATGACCCAGGAAATCTGCATTCTACAGGAGGTATTTGCAAGCAGCTCTCTAGTGAACCATATGTTATACCAAGTGTTTATAGTATATGGTGCGAGATAAAGTAGGAGTGGTGCTTGCACTTAGAAGTCCAAGTCCCACAAAGAAGTTCAGACTGTCACCAGATGACCTAAAGATAGTTGAGTGGATTTCGCATAGCAGTTTCTTGAATTGGCAGTTATCAGGTAAGTAAATGAAAATAATTTTGAAGGTCCATGTGTATTTGTACTTAAATTTCAGTGTTCTAATATTTATAGGAAATATAAAAATAGATCCAATTTTAATTTTATAGCTTAATTTTGACATGTTTATTTAATCCATTTTCATTTTGAACCAAGACAAAGGTATTACTTAATACTTTAACATGTACTTTCCATCATTTCTTCAACTTCATGATAATGAAATCAAAACTTTGGGGAAGAAAACTACTTCAATAACTAATCTTCATTGGTTCTATAAGTACATAATTACTAAATTAAAATGCTTTAAAATGGAAACACATATATTGCATATAATTATTTTTGTGATGGGGTCTCATTATATTGTCTGGTTGTCTGGGCTGTTTTTTTTTTTTTGCACTGAGGATTGAACTCATGACCTTGCCCTTGCCAGGCAGGCACTTAGGCCACTGAGCTAAATCCCCAGCCCCTCTGGGCTGGTTATGAACTCATGGACTCAAATGATCCTTCTGCAACAGCCTCCTAAGTGGCTGGGTCTCTATGTGCCGAGAATTTTAGTGTCTCCAGGGCTCATAGGATAAATTTCCTAAGATACTGAGGGATAACTGTATTAGCTCATCTTGGGACGGTGTATACTCTCAGCCCAATCAACATGTTTGGAGGAGGCAGCACACTGCACAGAAATGGCCGTCAAGGGTCCCACTGTGGATTCCGGTTGACCTAGGGGTACAGATAGGTCCCTCTAAGAGTTGAGGAGATGAATCCGAGATAGATAAACTACAAGACATCCCCACCCCTAATCACATAAAATAGACACCTTTCCCCCTCAATGTGCTTAAATATCTTCCATCCAAGATGATCTGTTTCACGTAAATATCAGTTATATGCGGTATGCTCCTTTCCTTATGCAGGGTGCCCCAAATTCATGTTTTGCTACAACATCTAGGAGTTTTTATTGAAATATTCAGGGTCAGAATCAAGATTTCTCAGTGAATTCTATTTCTCTTCCAGTTTAGTATGGTTCGTGCATGAGTTATCTCCCTGTTTTGCAAATCATGAACACGTTTAAAACATACGATATAAACAGTAGAGAAAGCTGGAGTAACTTCAATCGCAAACGGAAAGGAGGAAGCAGCACCCTGGTAAGGGACCAGGGCACGGCCCAGGCTTTCTGTTGCCTGTAAATTACAGGATCTCGGGGTCCCAAGTGCGCACGCGGCCCCTCCTCGTTGGCAGAAGAGCGGGTTCTTTGGTCAGCCGATTTGGCTGTCTCGGGTTCTGACTGCTGCGTGGTCTTTGTCCAGCACTTTTGGGGGCCACCAGGGAGTGGCCCTCGGAGAGATGATGTAGGGTTTGCACGTACGGACAGTCAGCTTTTGTTGGAAAACACTTGACCCTTGGGGTTGCTTCAGTAGCCGGGAACTTTTGCGCCCTTCTTCACCAGGCTCCTGTTTTCCTCGGGGTAAGGCAGCTCCCGTAACCCTTGTTCGTTTCTGGGGACCCAGTTTGGTTATAATTACTGCCCTGATTCTCGCGCATCGGTGTCTTCCTCTCCCCCTGGCTACCAGTGACAGGACTGAATTTTCCTCTCTAATCTCTCCAATCACCAGCTTCTACGGGAGGCAGCATCAGCTTGTCTGCCCTCAGAGTTCCCTCAGTGTCCCTGTTCTTCAAGGCTACTGCGGGCAAGGCTGTGGAGGGCCCCGTGACGCGCGGAGCGGCCAGCCACGCAGCTCCCTGCCGAAGTGGCCGGCTCGCTCACGCGCGGATTAGACACGGGCTGCGTCAAAGAGGCAGCAGCGCCTCTGTCGTCGTAAACCACTGCATGTTTAAATAATTCCTGCTGTTAAATAGCGTTTAAAATACTTAGGTGATGTGCTCCTTTCTTCCCCCAAATTTCATTCACACTCAGTGAACTCATCAACCATCCACCCTGCTGTAACCTGCGGGTTCCAGTTTGAGCGATGCCATAATAGGGTCTTCACATTTACC
>PVJX010034384.1:0-18978 GCA_004027295.1 Dolichotis patagonum
GGTTCTACGTGGAGGCGAGCTATTGGCCATTAGCGCGGGGCAGATTGTGTGTAGCCATATTTGGTGCTGGTTGCAACCTGAGCAAGAACCCGGAAGCAGGATGTAGGCGCCATCTTGGGCACACGATGGGCAGGGGAGCGGTATAGGCGGAGTGCGGGCGCCATCTTGCGCGCATGCCCATTAGGACTGGCTCCCAACACTGATCTACATGGAGCAAAGAGGCTCAATTGTAAATGCATGAACTTTAGGTGTCTGGACAAATGACCAATTCAACGGAGACTTTGAAGTTTTATCTTGATTGGAAGAAATTCTCCTCCCCCTGACCACAGCAGACAAGGGCTCTTGACCTTGGGATCATAAGTCAGGTCTTACCGAGGCACCCCCATGCTGGCTTATTTGGGGGGTGTCTGCTTTAGCTTGAAGTCCTCCTCTGCAGAGCGGCATAATTCACCACCCCCTGCCCATGACCCAGGATCCAGGAGGAATCTATGGAAACACGGACTTGACTGTGTTTGGGGTTTGCCATAATCAATTAATGCACTTCAGGATTTAAAGAGCCTGGGATCTGTAGTCATCTCCCTTGCTACATTTAGGTCTCAATTTGCAAGATATGAAAAATTAAGTAGAAACAACAAAGTTTTTCAGCTCCAAAGGGCCAAAGGGAACACAACCTGATTCACTCAGATGGGGATATTTTTAACATTCACAAACTTGCTTCTTCTGCTAGAACCTTGGGCTTTGCTCAGAGATGACGAAAACAAAATCTGAAACGAGACTGGGTTTGTGCGGAAAAAAATCAGAGGAGAAATCAGGGGGCTGGGCTCCTGGGAGCAAGTAGCCAAGTTGATCTTCTCATGGAACCTTAGTTTTTTTTTATATGTTAGGAGGGGTTTCCAGTCATCCAAATGTTTGTTTAGTCTCAAAAATGTGCAGGGCAGCTAGCTGGCTCTCGGGAACAGTGTCAAGGAGCTTATAGGCCTAAGTACAGAACCAACATAAATACCCCAGAAGACCAGACAGTGGGGAGCAAAAGAGGTAAGTGGTAAAATATAGTGAAAAGGGCAAGGAAAAGAAAAATATTCATCTCAGTTGAGGAACCGACTTGTTTTCCACTTTCTAAATATAATGGTTATGTTATTTAGTTTCCCTCTGAATCTCCAGGAATCTCAGATCTGGTCTTAGTGTGGATTCTCCCAGCAGTAAACTCTGAAACAAGGACCTTATGTCGGAGGTGGTTCCAGCAGGAATAGAGGGTTGGGGAAATGAGGCAGGAAAGGAAAACAAGGTACCACATAGATGACTGTAGCCCAAACATGCTAGAATGTCTCAAAGTTATCTCAACCCTGGAGAAAAAGCAGATACTCACTCTCTGATGTGTCTGTCTGCTTACATTGTGCATGTCCAGTAAGCCCTCAAGACACGGGCTACTATATTGCCAATCAAATCTTTGACTCTTAGTTTTAGATATTCATCTTGTTTTCTATTCTTCCCTCTAATTCCATCCACTGCCCATTTTCATAATTAGAGTTCTTACTGGACATACAGAGCCTGTCTTCTCTAATTTTTGTTGCAGGTAAATGTGGCTGCAAAGCTGGGGTTGGACAGAGGAATGAGACTGGAAGAGAAGGACACCACTTCGCAGTTCTGCCTTTGAAAAGATACAACAGTGCCTGCCAGCTTCACCCCATTTCCTCCTGAAGAAAAGCTGGACCAGAGCAGCGTCCTATACTCCATGATGGAAGCTACCTGTTAACGGAGGAGCTGCCCTTGTCCCTCTGGCATATACCCCTGACATGTAATAGGGAAACAGCTTTCTAATCTAAGCACTGTATTTTGGGTTCTTTCTGTTATAACAGCTTAGCCTGTACCTCCCTACTGTACCCTAACCAATATACTGTCATTCTTTTGAGACTGCTTATTTTTCCTTGTCACTTGATTCATTACTCTTATTGGATGTTGCCTTTTGGCACACTTCTTCAGTCCTTCCTGGAAAGACATAGGTAACTTGAAAAATAAATAATTAAATCTCCATCGTGATCTTTGCTGTTTTCATGGCCGCCCATTGTGCTTTGAATCCTCTCTCTGTTTGGGGGAAGGTTTTGAGAAAGATAAACAAAGGCAGGGATTAGTCAAAGCAAGGAAAACAGGTTTTATTCCTTAGCCACTGACAGTTGGTGAAAGAGCTGAGCACTGGGCATTTCAAAGGGAGAATATAGGATAGGAGGAAGGAGAGAACAGGGTCTAAAGAGGAAAATCGCCAACAGTTGTGTAAGTGTGATTAGGCCAGCTGTGTCTGCCAGAGTAAAGATCTATCCTCCCACCACAACCAGGAGGCAGAGGTCCTGAGCTTCCTGGAGATATTTCAAAGGGATGACTTTCAGGTCCTTGAGCAAAACACTCCTGAGTTGCAGAAGATGTATGCACAGATCAGAGAGATAAAGTGTTCAGAATTATAAGTCCTTTTTAGTAAATGCACTAAGAAAAGGGGCCTATCATAGGTGTTGGCTAAAAGAAACAGTAAAATTTTTTTGGACAGCCCTGAGCTGTTCCAAGCAGGAACTTAAAAGGGTACTGGGTTGTCACAGGGACACCTAAGGCTGCCAGAAGCCATGGTAAACTTTGGTCAAATCCCCTAGAGCAGGGGTTTGCATGAGCATTTGCCAGGCCACACATTATGAATCCCACCTCCTGTATCCCTCAAGAGTAGGACAGCTCCTGTCTTCAGGCTCCCTCCAGCTGAAGGGCTGGCATCTCTACCTCAGTCCTGGAAGGCATCTGTGAGCCACGGGAGGTGGTGGCCAGGCTTAGGAAAAATCGACCTTCAGAG
This sequence comes from Dolichotis patagonum, assembly GCA_004027295.1. Lineage (NCBI taxonomy): Eukaryota > Metazoa > Chordata > Mammalia > Rodentia > Caviidae > Dolichotis > Dolichotis patagonum. The sequence continues at coordinate 2,828 of PVJX010034384.1, forward strand.
AAGCCTGGTGGTAAAGACATAGGTATTTGAGGAAGTGTGGCGAGTCTCATCCGAGAGGGTATAAACACTGCAAGTGGCATTACTTGCTGCTCTTGGATCCAGCAGCCACCTCTGGGATGAATGCCAACTTTGGGCAATGCTGTTAGGAGGATAGAGGCCAAATAGGAAAAGAAAATCCCTCCCAATTTCTCCAGGCTCTCAGTCACCTCCAAGCAGCATGGTCTGCTGGCCAATACCTTAAGCTGAGTATACAACGTGGGCTTGAAACCAAGAGACAATAATGTAATCGGCAGCACCTATCTGAGAAATAAAGGTGGAATGTGTCCTTAGGTGCACATTATTTTTCCCCGTGGAATACACATGATATTTCCTTTATTTATCTCTTTTCTTCCTGGCCTGATCTCTTTCCCTAAGTGAGCTCCTCCATTCTGACAGAATTAGTCACTGTCTCTGTCACATGATCCCAAGTTCCTGTTTTCATAACCTCTTTCCTGCGCTGCAGTCCTGCATACCCAGCTGTCTTCCCTGGTCCGCTTCCTTTTCATCTCTCGGGGCCTTCAGAATAACATGCCAGACAATGATTCCTCTCTCCCTCCAAGCCCGCTCCTCCAGCAGCATTTGCCACCATCTCCCTGATCTGAGTTAACACTGGGAGTAACTCTTGATATCACCCCTCATCCCCATTTTCACATTGCTTGAGGACCAAGCTGCACTCTAAATATCATGATGTCTTCTACACTTTTCCCTCCAGGCCTATCCGGCCCAAGCCCCCATCCTCGCTCATCTACAGTACGTAACTCCCTACATCCATTTTTGTTCCCCATCTGTGCAATCCTCTTAACCAGTTTGAAAAACCTGGTCCAAACACTTCTGTGTTTGAAACTTGCCACTGACTTCACACTGCTCCTCTGATAGAGTTCAGAATCCTGGCTACAGCTTACAAAGCTCTGAATGCCCTGACTCTGTCCGCCTTCCCAACCTACTTTCTAAACTGAAACCATTTGTATACTAAGCCACAAGGCTGTCTGCAGCTATTTCAAAGCTCCATCTCTTCCTGTTCTAGAACTTTGTTCCAACCACCAGGCTCTTTACCTCCCAGCTGTCTGCTCAACTCTTGAGTCTCAGCTCAAAGTCACTGAAAAGAATCAGAGACACTTTCCTATATCTCACCATCCATACAGCCACCTGGGTTAGATGAGGCTACTCCTGTACATGCTAATACCATTAATGCCCTCAAGTCCATCTTAGCATTCATCACATTTGTCATTGTTTGTGGCATACTTATTCGTGTAACATGTCTTCTTATTACATGTAAGCTCCATGAAGATGATGTCGGTCTTGCTGTAGATCTAGAATGTATCACAATGCCAAGAACATTAACACCAGCACTCAGTGAATATCTGAGGAAGGAAGAAAGGAAGGAAGGAGGGAAGAAAGAAGGAATGAAGGACTACTTTGAGAGGCAAAATAACATAGTAGAAATTACACTGGGCCATCAGTCACAAGACATGGATTTTAGCCCTGTTTACATAATTTCTTGGATAATCATCACCAATCACACACCTCATGGAGCTTTGTTGTCCTAGCCTAACACAAAAGGGTGATGTTCTCTGAGATTTCTTCAGTTTCTAAAATACAGTGAGTATTCCTTTCTGCTGATGATCCCAGTGGCAATGTGAAAAGGTGCCTCTGTGTAGATGCTGGTTCTGGAGGGAAGAATAGCATCTTGCTCCGGTTTCCCAATTCACTTCCCCCAAGTCCTCCCAGTTTCACCATCTCTGACATAATACCCAAATCAAACTTTTGGTTTGATTACAGAGTAAACAACCTTCTCATTTCCACCAAAACAACATTTGACCAATCTATTTGGGAGATTAAGCGATAATAGGGGGCTGGGGATTTAGCTCAGTGGCATAACCGCCTGCCTTGCAAGCACGATCCTGAGGTAGTTCCCCGGTACCCATAAGAGAAAGAGAGAGAGAGAGAGAGAGAGAGAGAGAGAGAGAGAGAGAGAGAGAATAGGAACTAAGATGTGTCAAGTTTTCAGCAAAGATGGGAAGCTGGTTCCCTGAAAACAACTCCCCCTCTTGGGTTTGAAAATTATGGGGTCAATTCCGTGCAAGCCTCGCCTCTGGCTGGTTCTCTGTACCCACCAGCTCTTCCAGGAGGGAGAAGCCATTCAGAAGGGAGCAAGGAATGGGGCTGAAGCTAGAAGCTGGCCTAAGTCCTCAGTTCTTTCAGAATGGGCCTGGGATGCATTGGGGCCCGCTGGCTTGTGGGTGTGTCAGGCATTCTGAGAATTCATGTCAAACAAAATCAACCCTTTGCAGCAGGGAGGCCTGAATCATGAGGTGCTGATGGGTTGTCTGGTTTCCCAACCTTGCTCTCCAGAACTCTCCCTTCCAGCTCCCCAGCCCACTCCCAAGGTCAGCATACCACCTAAGGGAGTGAGCCCAGCTCCCAGGAAGGGTTACTTCCTAGTCCCTACTCCCCAGGGCTGCTCCTAGTCACAGACAGCTGGAGAAACCCGCAGGCCTCTCAGGGACAGCATTGTGACACCCAATAGAAGGAAAAGAAGCATTTGACCCCAGAGACCCTGTGGCCCCACAGAATCACGACTTCCTATTCGTACCAGGCTATCAGGGGTGGCCTGTATTCAAGATGCTAAGGAGGACAGCCATTAAAAAGATCGCCCTGCACACAAAATACCATATTTCCACAGAATCTGAGTCATAAGAGGCTTCTGTAGAGCACCTTGCTAAATAGAGCAACTTGCTAGCTTGCTCAGTCCAGCACAGACCAACCAGCTAAAACTCCAAGTATTGGCCGGGAATTTAGCTCAGTGGCTTAAGTGCCCGCCTAAAAAGCATGAGGTTGTGAGTTTGATCCCTTGTACCAAAAACATACATACAAACAAACAAACAAACAACAACAAAAAACCCTGTGAGTATTTACGTGAAAAAAAGCTGCATCGTTCAGGAGACGCAGCTTTCTTCCAGTCTACACAAATGTACCCTGTGAGCTCATGGTGGCACTGGCCCAGAACTCGAGATCTGAAAAAGATAAGCTCTATCTCAAGAAGAAGAGTTCATGCAGTCTGTATTCTTCTTTCTCAAACCTTCTGCAAAACACTGTCTTATTTCTTCAAAAGAGCATCTGATCACTTATGCAGTGACCATGTGTCATCCACCTCTTTGGTGTTAGAAAAGTGCTACTTGAGGCAGACGCACCAGCTACCATTTCCCAAGAGCAAGCACATGGCACTCTTAAGCTAGAATGATTCAAGGGTTACTGAAAATACACAATGACAATTTGTAAAGGTATAGCTAAGAGTTATCGTAGGAAGAGTGAAGTAACCTAGAATTATTTGCAGCCACCCTGTTACTATCCCTAGGCTCAGAAGAGAGAGACTGGGAGTTGGAATAAAATAATTGGATAGAGCAGTGTTGCTTAAAATGTGGTTCACAGACCTGTGTGGATCTGTTAACTGCCAACAGTCCATGATAGGCGGACAGTCATCAATGATAGATGCTTAGAAAATGTCACAGTGACCTGGGGGTGTGGCTCAGTGGTAGAGCTCTTGCTTTGCATGTACAAAGCCCTGGGTTCGAACCCTAACACCACAAAAAAAGAAATGAGATATATAATTTGCCACTCCAAAAAAGATTTTAGCTGGGCGTGGTGGTGCACACTTGTAATTCCACCACTCAGGAGGCTAGGCAGGAGGGTCATCATGAGTTTGAGGCAAGCCTGGGCTACAAACTGAGTTCAAGGCCAGCCTGACCCATGTAAGAACACCCTGCCTCAAAAAAGACCAAAAAAAAAAAAAAAAAAAAAAACCCTACAACGACTGGCCATTGTTATAAACAACAAAGTTCATGGTCATTTTATCAAGTAGCTTGTTTCTAAAACGTGACATGCCAACTAAACATTACTGGGTTCTGGATTGCTTGACTTTCTTTCAGGAGCTGGATTCCAGGTTCTTTTTGCCTCAAAGAATTGAATAAAATGGGCAAAAAGCAGGGGTAAAATTTATTTAAGAATGCAAAACTGAAGGGTAAGAGAAAAACTGGCTCTGCAGGGCACGCTTGTATTGAATAAATAGAAAAATAAAGTGTGAGCAAGCCGTGTGGCTCACACCTGCAATTCCAGCACTAGGGAGGCTGAGGCAGGAGGATCGTTGAGTTCAAGACTAGCCTGGAATACTAAACTCAAAGGCAGCCTGAACTGCAGTGAGACTCTGTCTCAAATAGACCCCCCCCCCAAAAAAAAAGAAAGGTATGAGCAAAGATAAAAGTACACGTTGCGTCTAGGAAACAGCATGGGATATCATAGTTATAATAGCAAAGCCTTTATGGTATCCATGTATCCTCTTATGCAGTCTAAACCCCGAGGAAACTGGGAGAACTACATTGTCCTGAAAGGCAGGGCTAGGATCCCACACCTCACGCTGAAGTCAGGTCTAGGTCATCCTATTGAGAACCTGCTCGAGTTCTCGCGAGAAGTCTGTGTGCAGGGTTTGGGGCGCTGATCTGTGCTGTTTGGGATTTTGTAATTAACAGGTCATGCCTACTTCCACAGCCAGTTTTTGCGAGGCCGTAATCTGTATCTCAGTCATGTCAGCGAATGTAGTTTGGACTTTAGGTTTTGAGTGAGAATATACTCTGCGAATGACCAATGGAATGAGCCGCAAACATTCTAGGGTTCTTACTCCAATTAAGAAGCTTGCACTAAGATGTAAGTCAACTGCTTCCTTCCTTCAGTGAAAAAAGTCGCGCTTTCCATTCCACCTTCCACAAACAAAAGTCAGCCAAATTTTGGTGTACTGGGTGGCAAAGTAAAGGTCTTACTATATTCGAGATTATTTTCTTTATCATGTAATTATACGGAAAGTTGATCATAAACAACTGTGATCATATCCTGAAGTGTGATGGTTATCTAAGGGGAAGTTCTGTCAAAAAGATTTGAATGGTAGAATGAACTCTTCATGTTTAATTTGGTCGTATTTTCAGGCCAGTCTGTCCTTTTGTTTGATATCTGCAGTATTTTAATGGTCTTAATTCTTTCATGCAAAGAGAGAATACAAGCTTGAAAGGACAGAACTTCTACAAAATGGAATAATACGTTTCATTAGTTAACAATTATCATACCGCAATACTGCTCATCTGTGAAAAGTTAACACCAAACACCTTAAAATTGAAAAGAACATAATTCAGTTTTGTTTTTCATCAAAAGAAGATTTACATTTAGGAAATGAAGGGATCGAGAACTAACTTCTTGGATTAAACTATTTCATGCTGGCTACTGATAAAAGATTGGAGATGAATTTTGAAAACAGAATCACTTTGTACAGAAAGATAAAATGAATAGCCTGAGCCTTCTGAAATTGCCTGTCAACATACTTTTAAAAACTGATTTTACTGTAAGTGTAACTTTAAAAATTGTTAATACAGTGTGTATATATATATATGTATATATATATATATATATATATATATATATATCTCATACTATTATAGACAGCTAAATTAGGTGGAAATATTATAGGCAATCAGAGGGGACTGGGCCCTTGAGGGAGTCAGTGTAGGAGATGACAATACATCAGGACTGTGACTGGAGGCACATCTAAAGAAATTAAAAGCAACAATGGCCAGATTTAGATGCTTTCCTAAGGAAGTTTGAGATTATTGGTAACAATAATCTCAATTTGAAATTTCCAATATAAGCAAACCATTATTTCATTAGCGGTGAGCCATCCTTACCACCAGCTAAGACCAAAATTAACAATATCATCCATATGCCCCTGCTACTATTGGATCAATATTAGTTAGCAGCTATCCTTGTAACAATCTTTTTGATTGATTATAATTTAACCCACGTTTTACCTACCCCTCATGACTTTATAAAACTTTCTCAGAGAAGTGGGCTCCTTGGCAACTCTTTGGGACCTCTCTTGTCTCTCTCATTCCCCATTCCTATTCCCCAATACATTTTCCTTTTTTTTTTTTTTTTTTTGGTACCAGGGATTGAACTCAGTACTGCAAGCTTGCAAGGCAGGTGCTTATGCTGCTGAGCTAAATCCCCAGCCCCTTTCTTTCTTTTTTTTGAAACAGGGTCTCACTGTGTAGTTCAGGATAGCTTTGAACTGTGCAGCCCAGGCTGGCCTCAAACTCACAGCAATCCTCCTATTTCAGCCTCCCTCCCAAGTGCTGGGATTACAGGCACGTGCCACCATGGGTAGCTAATTTTCTTGCTCTTAATCGCCATTGTTCTTTAGAATCCATTCTTTGACTTCAGAAAACATGAATGCATGTATCTAACATCTAGCAGTTTGGCAGTTACATTTTTCTCCTATATCAATACTCTTGAGTATCAATGTTCCCAATTTATCCTAGCTAAATTAACAATACAAAACAAACTGTTCATTACATTAGAAACTAATATACATTGCACTTTCAAAATTTATTTTTTACTTATTATTATTTATTTATTTATTTTGGGGGTGCTGGGAATCACACTCAGGACCTTGCACTTGTCACACAGGCACTGTACTGCTTACCTACATCCCCAGCCTGTTCTATAGGCATTTCATGTGAGCATTATAGACCCTTCATGACTGTTTCGGTTTAAGTGCAATTGTAAGATGACAAGAGCTCATGCATGTAGCAGCAATTCTAGTAATCACCTGCATGCAGAATTTCATTGAGCAGTATGTATAGTTTTTTGTAAATAGCTTTTTTTATATCTGTGTTATATTTTTTCTGATTATGTATTTTTAAATGACTTTGAATCTAATAATAAAAATCTGGTCTTATACTTTACAAGCCACTGCTTTTTAATTTTTCTAGCAACCTTTTAGCAATTCATATTTCATTATACTTTATAAACTTATTTTCCTTTCCTTCAGTCTCTGCTAGGCCACCTGTACCTGCCCAAACCAAACAGATATAAGGGCCAAAGGAGCCTGCAGAAGTCATCCCTGAGGTCATTTGCAGGACAGGGCAGAATGGAAGAGCTCATAGAAGGAACATCAGAGAGGACACAGACAAAAGCCACCATTGCCATCCCAAGGCGCTGACTGTTGTGGGGTACTAATTCAGGAGGCACAGTTATCAGGACAGAGGGTTCCATGGGCACATACATCTCACCAGGGCACATCAACTCAGCCTGGCACTCAGTCAAGCCCAGGAGTAGTGAGGGACATAATAGTTTCTTCCAGCAATGAGCCAGGAGCCAGGTGGGTGAGAGCCAGGATAGGGTGACGGCAGAGGAGACAGCTCAGGCCAGGAATAAGGGATAGAAACTGAGTGCCAGGAATACAGAAATCAAGATAGTGATCCAACAAGATAGGCTCAGCCAGGTCATAGGATGTGGACCTTGACTTTATCCCAAAGTAAACCAGGTGGAGGTATTAGGCTACAGAAGAAATCATAGAGGAGGTTTTGATTACATCAAAAAGTCAGAGGACAAAGCAGGAAGTAGTGGAGTCTGAATTTGGGAAGGAACAGAGATTCGTGTAGCTAAGCCTAGGCTTACAGAGAGCTTTCCCAGCACTGCAAACACGACTGGGCTCTCAGTTCTTCACTCAGGGTTGCAGACGCCCATATCATATTTTTTTCTAATGAAAATCTGTACTTGAGCATAATGGCAACAGCCTTTGAGTCTCAGTAGCTGCACTGGGGGAATACAGAAGGCAATCTTTGTGTCTGCCACTTGGTACAATGAACTGCAAGGTGTATACATGCATGTCAAAGTATAAACAGATGAGTTTACCCACGTTATGTGTGTTACACTTTTATGTAGTTATAATTTTTTATTAAATGTTTTCTTTTGATTTTGCTTATAGAATCAGTCCAATTCAGTACAATGTTGTGTGAAAATCTACTTTTATAACTTAGGAAGGAGGTCATAAGTGAGTCATCAGATGATTCGGCTATTAGATTCTGAGAATTTGATTAATAAAGTTCTGCAATGAAAGCATTTAGTTTAGATAGTGAGGTGTGATGATAAATATATTTTTGAGTATTACTATTGATGCACATATAATGTTTTACTTGTATTGGCCTCCTGTATGGGGAAGAAAAACAAAGTAGTGCTGTTGATACTGTCAAGATTACACCATGATAATAAGATTGATAGTGAAACTAGATTTGGTAGTGCACATCTATAATCCCAGCATTCAGGAGGCTGAGGCAAAAGGATCCTGTGAGTTCAATTTGTGCTACACAGTAAATTCAAGGTTAGCCTAAACTACATGGCTACCTCAAAACAAACAAATAAATAAGAAAAAGATTAATAATGAATCTTCAACACAAACAAATCTGGAAATAGTTACATTTTACAACAAAACAAAAAAGGTGGAGTAGATGTTGAGTTATGCAACTACTATGGTTTTTTTGTTTGTTTGTTTGTTTGTTTTTTGTACTGGGGATGGAACTCACAACCTGTGCTTGGCAGGCAAATGCTTATGCTGCTGAGCTAAATCCCAAGCCCCTTGCAATTACTATGATGTCACTTGAAATACAAAGCATTGTCCAGTGGTCATGTTTTATTTGATCCTAAACATGTCAGGCATAGTTTCACAGTTTGCAAAGAAAATAACCATGCAAAGAAAATAAAACATTATATGTGCATCAATAGTAATACTCAAAGAAAATAAGCCTGGACTGCCTGTGTTGCCATGCCACACGCTTCCTGCACACCCTGGCAACATTTGGACCCCTGCCACAGCCCTGCCCATCAGGGACCCCAAGGGGACCTCACCTTCTGGACCCAGTACTGCTATTGATCTTCAGCTCCCACCCCTTCTCCTAGAACCTTGGACTACATTGGATTAACCATGCTGGCTGGATGGGAGACTCAGTAGCCTCTCACCCAAACAGAAGACCTCAGCAGGTTCCAGTCAGTGTGGTGAGTTTGCCCCTAAAATAGAGGTCTGCAGTGGGTATACCAGAGCAGTAGTGACGCTCTCTCCAACTGTAAGACCTTGGTGAGCTTGGCAAGAGGGTGGATGATCTCCTCCTCCACGTAGAGAACATTAGGCAGGTTGAGGAGTGTGCCAATAAGACCTCCCCTAACCTGGAGAAAATTAAAAGGGCTTATGAAACACCCAGTGATACAGTAGGGCCTCAGCCCACACAAACACTATAGACAGGGAGATCTGGTGACCTGCAATAACCTGAAGACATAGCAATAGCAGGAACTAAGGGTTGACCTACATCAATACTCCTAGGCTAGTTAGCTCAGGAAGAATATAGGACTTACCCAACAGGACCTGCAAGAGAAATTCAGGTGACTGGTCCTCCTCTTCACTGTGGTACTCAGCAATCAGACAGACATCAACCACACAGTAGGACCCTAAGATTCACACTACTGACAGTTGAGACTAGTGGAATCAAAAGACCAAATATTTGCCCAAAAGGTGAAAATGACAAAACGAAAAAGCAAAATGCAATCTCACACATCCAGCCCATCAGGAGCAAGTACAGAAGATGTTGAAATAGAAGACTTTAAAAGTCACCTCATAAATCTCTGAAAAGATAGCAAATGAAATAAAGACATAAATCCATGAGGCTATAGAGGAAATAAAATTAGAAATAGTTTCCCATGTAAAGATAGAAATAACAACTTTAGTAAAGGAGTTACTCAGCATAGCCAGAGAAGAAATAGATAAAATACAGAAATATGGGAAATTGATTGAAACCTTGAATGAACAATATAGAAAACAAGCAGAATCTATGAAACAAATTCAAAGAGATATCCAAGAAACAAAAAATTCTATTGAAAGCTGACAAAACCATTTAAATGAAGAGGAGGATAGAATTTCAGATCTTGAGGACAGGATCACAGTTAGCAATCATGAAAGAGTAGAACTTTTTTAAAACAACAAAGCAGCATGAAATGACAATACAGCAGCTTTAGGATGATGCTAAGAGAAACAATATAAGACCAACAGCCATCAATGAAGATGCAGGGGTCAATGCAAATGACATTGATAAAATATTCACAGAAATAATAGCAGAAAATTTCCCAAAAATGGGGAAAGAAATCTGATATACAAATAAGTGAAGCATATAGAATGCCAAAAAGTCACAACCAACATAGATCTACACCCAGACATATAATAATTAGAATCCCAGACATACAATATAAAAACAGAATACTAAAAGCTGTTAGAGAAAAGACACAATTCACCTATCAAGGAAAGCCCATCAGAATCATGGCAGACTTTTCAGTGCAAGCCCTCAAGTTAAAATGAGGTTGGAGTGCAGTATTTCAAGCCCTGAAAGAAAACAACTTTTAACCCAGACTGATGTACCCAGCAAAACTGTCTCTTTTTTTTTTTGTACCAAGGATTGAACTCACAACTGCATGCTTGCAAGGCAGGTGCTTATGCTACTGAGCTAAATCCCCAGCCCCCTGTCTTTCTTTCTTTTTTTTTTTTTTAATCAGTACTGAAGATCAAACTCACGACCGCACACTTGCAAGGCAGGCACTTATGCCACTGAACTAAATCCCTGGCCCTCTTGTATTTCAAATTTAATGGAGAAACAAGATACTTCTGTGACAAAGAACAACTGAAGAAATTCATGTCCACCAAACCAAACTTAGAAAGAGTGCTGAAGGACATCCTAGATAGAGATAAAAATGACCACAATCTCCAGAACAACAGAAAGACACCACCAGACAGGGCAAGCAATTAAACAAGGGGGAAAAGCAGAAAACAAACAACAGGAATATAACATAACAAAGTTGAGCCAGTACATATCAGTTATATCCATAAGTATAAATGGCCTCAATTCACCTGTCAAAAGAAATAGGTTGGCAGAATGGATCAAGAAACAGGACCCCTACAATATGCTATATACAAGAAACACATATGAAACAAAAGGAAGCTCATAGATTAAAAGTCAAAGGATGGAAAACAATATTCCATGCAACAGGAACCCAGAAAAAGGCAGGGGTAGGTATTCTGTTTGCAGACAATATGAACGTCAAACCTAAAATGACTAAAGAGATAAAGAAGATCACTACATACTTGTTAGTGGAAAACTTCAAGAAGAACAACAACTAACAATTATAAATATATATGCACCAAATGCAGGAGCACCTAGCTATGCAAGACAAATATTAATGGACATGAAAAACCAAATACACAAGAACACAATTGTAATAGGAGACCTTAATACCCCACTGTCACAAAGAGATAGATCAACTAGACAAAAAGTCAGCAAAGAAATAATAGAACTGAATCATAGCTGTGAGCAAATGGACTTAGTAGACATTTACAAAGTGTTCCACCCAACCACATCAGAATATACATTCTGCTCAGCTGCACATGCGACATTCTCCAAAATAGACAATATATTAACCCATAAAGCATTCTTAAGTAAATGCAAAGGGATTGAAATTATCCCATGCATAATATCTGATTATAGTGCACTGAAATTGGAAATTAATGGCAAAAGAAATTGCAAAATCAGCATAAATACATGGAAATTAAGTAACAACCTTCTGAACAACTAGTAGGCTACAGGTGAAATTAAAGAAGAAATAAAGCAATACCTACAATTCAATGAAAATGCATATACAACATATTGTAACCTGTGGGACACAATGAAAGTGGTCCTAAGAGGGAAATATATAGCAATAAATTGTCACATCAAGAAGACAGAACAAGTACAAATAAACAACCTGATGCTACAGCTCAAGCTTCTAGAAAATGAAGAGCAAGTCAAACCAAAAGCTCATAGAAGAGAGGACGTTGTAAAGATCAGAGCAGAAATTAATGCAATTGAAGCAAAAAAAATACAAAGAATTAATGAATCAAAGAGCTGGTTTTTTTTAGAGAATAAACAAAATTGATAAACCTCTAGCCAACCTTATCAAAAAAAAAAAAGAAAAAACTCAAATTCATGCAATATGGACTGAAAAGAGAAAAATCACTACAGATTCCATGGAAATTCAAAAGATCATGAATACCTACCTTGAAAGTCTCTACTCACATAGGATGGAAAACACAGAGGAAATGGACAGATTTCTAGGAACATATGAACTATCAAATCTCAATCAAGAAGATATAACAATTTTGAATAACCCAATATCAGTGACTGAAATTGAAAACTTACCAATGAAGAAAAGCCCAGGTCCTGATGGATTCACAGCTGAATTCTACAAGAAATTTAGAGAAAATTTGGTGCCAATACTCCTTAAACTCTTCGATGAAATTGAAAGAGAAGCAATCCTCCCTAAATCATTCCTGAAGGCAAGTATCACTCTGATACCAAAACCAAAGAAAGACCCAACCAAAAAGGAGAACTATAGCCAATCTCACTAATGAACATAGATGCAAAGATTCTCAATAAAATACTGGCAAACAGAATGCAGCAAATCATCAAGAAGATTATACACCACAACCAAGTGGGATTCATTCCAGGAATGCAGGGATGGCTTAACATATGCAAATCAATAAATGCAATACACCACATCAACAGAGCCAAAAACAAAAATCACATGATCATCTCAATAGACACTGAAAAAGCTTTTGATAAGGTCCAACACTTGTTCATGAAAAAAACCCTATGGAAACTCAGAATAGATGGTATCTACCTGAATCTCATAAAGGCCATCTATGACAAACCAATAGCCAACATTATACTAAATGGACAAAAACTGAAAGCCTTCACTCTAAAATCAGGAACAAGATAAGGATGTCCACTATCACCACTCCTATTCAATATAGTTCTGGAAATATTAGCCAGAGCAATCAGACAAGAGAAAGAAATAAAAGGAATAAAGAGAGTAAAAGAAGAAGTTAAATGATCATTATTTGCAGATGACATGATACTTTATATAGAAAAGCCACAAAACTCCATTAAAAGACTATTAGAGGTAATAAATTCAGCAGCATAGCCGGATACAAAGTCAGCACTCAAAAATCAATAGCATTCCTGTACACAAACAAAAAACTCACTGAGAGAGAAATTATGGAAATATCATCTTTCACAACAGCATGTAAAAAAATGAAATACCTAGGAATCAACCTAACCAAGAATATAAAAGACCTATATGCTGAAAATTATACTACTCTAAAAAAGGAGATTGAAGAGGATATTAGAAAATGGAAGGATAATCCTTGCTCTTGGTTAGCAAGAGCCAACCTTGTGAAAATGGCCATACTCCCAAAACTGTTATACAGATTTAATGCAATCCCAATCAAAATACCACTAACATACCTCACAGATCTAGAGAAAACACCCCTAAAATTCATTTGGAAACAGGAGAAACCTAGAATAGCAAAGGCAATTCTGGGCAACAAAGGCAAAGCAGGAGGCATATCAATTCCTGACTTGAAATTATACTACAAAGCCACAGTGATAAAATCAGCATGGTACTGGCAAAGAAATAGACCTGAGGATCAATGGACCAGATTAGAATATGCAAACACAACTACAAAGACACTCAGCCACCTTATATTTGATAAAGGGGCTAAATGTGTTCACTGGAAAAAGGATAGCCTCTTTAATACATGGTGTTGGAAAAACTGGCTTTCCACATGCCAAAGACTGAAACTAGACCCATGCCTATCACTATGCACTAAACTAAAGTCAAAATGGATCAAAGATCTAAATATTAAAACAGAAACACTAAATGTATTGGAAGACAAGATAGGTAGAAAACTTGGAGACATTGGGGTAGGCAGAAAAGTCATGAACAAAATGCAAACCACACAGGAAATACTTCAAAGAATCAACAACTGGGCTCTCACTTTATTAAAAAGTTTTTGCACTTCAAAAGAAATCACCAACAAAGTGAAAGAAAACCCACAGAATGGGAAAGAATTTTAGCCAATAATCCCTCAGACAATGGACTTATATACAGAATATATAAAGAACTGAAAAATATCAAGCCCCCCAAATTCAAAGACCCTTTCCAAAAATGACATCAGAGATGAACACATAGTTCTCAGATGAAGATATACAAGTGGCAAATGAATACATGAAGAAATGTTCATCATCACTGGTCATTTGAGAAATGCAAATTAAAACAGCATTGAGATCTCATCTCACTCTGGAAAGAATGGCTACCATCAAGAAATCAACCAATAATAAATGTTGGTGAGGCTGTGGGGAAAAAGGAACACTTCTCCACTGCTGGTAGGAGTGTAGACTGGTGCAGCCACTATAGAAATCAATATGGAGATTCCTCAGCAAACTAGGATTAGAAGTTCCATTGAACCCAGCTATTTCCCTCCTGGGTATTTTTCCCCCAAAATCGAAAAGATCATGTCACAGTGATATATGTGCACTCATGTTTATAGCAGCACAATTTGTAATAGCTAAATCTTGGAACCAACCAAAATGCCCATCAACTGAGGAATGGATGAAAAAGATGTGGTATTTTTATACAATGGAATATTATTCAGCTATAAAAAGGATGATCTTGAGGCCTTTATAGGTAAATGGAGGCAACTTGAGACTATCCTCATAAGTGAAATAAATAAGACTCATTTTTGTAAACATCACATTGTCTCTCTAGTGTAAAAAATAATAAAAACTGAAAGAATAATAAGATCCAGAATACATAATAGATATTATAAAAATATCAGGGAAGAAAAGTGCTCTAAAGAATATAACTGTATGTATGTTTAAGTGTGTAAGATAGATGACCATATTACTATTTCCATTAGATCATTGAACAGAATGGTTTTCACTATCAATGTTTGAGTGTCTGTCCACTTTTTATGCTTTGATTTTGTAATTTGAACAACTATTTCTAAGAGGACAATATGTAACTTACCAACTAGTAATTTCTTAGTGTTAATGTTTTTCTTTGAAATTCTGTATTACTTCTACCCTTCTTTTTGTTTTGTCTTGTTTTGCTTTCTTTTTTCTTTAACTAAAAAAAAGAAAATAACCATCACAAATATCATGGAGAAATTTTCTTAGAGGATTGGAACTAGAATTGATAAAATCTAGTCAATTACATCAGAGGAAAAACCATATGTATTTGCCCAAAGAACTCAGAAAAAATAATTCTAGAGCAGACTGGTAAACAGACAAGTGAAACACCACAGGAACCTGTAAGAAAACAAGAAGAGAATCCGGAGACAAGATGGCGGACTGGTACGTAGCAGGAGAGAGACCCTCTCTGAGAGAGACAGCTCAAATGCCAGAATAAAACACCCTGGAGAGACCCAAACAGAGAGAGATAGACTCTCACAACACAGAAAGAAACTAAAGCACAAAACCCCACTCGAATAAGAGGTCCTGGGGCTACTATTAGTGAAGATAAGATCGGCGAGCACGGCACCCGCCTCGAGACGCCTGAATTCTGCCCGACCTGAACAAGTGATCCGCACCAAAGCGACTGGCTTGAGCCGCTGGAGCCCGGAGCTGAACAGCCCGGCGTGCAGCTCGACGGGACCAGCACTGCACATGACCCACCCAGAGGCACCATGAATTCCCACCTCAGCTGCGCTGAAGTCGGTGGTCGGGCAGTCCAGCAGTTCTCGGGTACACGGTGAGTGATGAGAATAAGACCCTCCCATGGGAAAGGGGAAACCGACTGGACGAAATGTTGGATTTGGGCAGGACAGCCCTAACTCCATAAGGAAGTGGCTTCAGCTGGTTATTCCCCTTGCTGAGCAGATTGGTGGAATCTGCTTGAAATAGACCACGCCCCTGGCGGGGACCCAGTTACTTCCCTGAGATCAGTGCACACTGATGCAGTGAAGGCCTGCAAAGGTTGACTGGCCCAGAAGGGAGGAGCTAGTGCACACTGCCTGTGGGTGAACTCTAATCTCTGATAACCTATTGAAGAGGGCTAAAGCTCTTAGCCTGCACCCTCTAGAGGAGCCTTAAACAACAAGAAAAGGGTCTGGGAATTACACTGTACACTTGTATGGAAGGAACCAAAAACATGACAAAAGGGAGAAATAAGAAAACACTCTCAGCCCCCAACCCTGAGAACATTGATCCAGGAGAGGTAAATACAAAAGAGACTGAGGGCAGCAAAAATGCAACATCAAACACAGCGTTAGCAGACATAAAGAGATATATTCAAGACCTTGTAAGCGGGACCAAAACTGAAATATTAATTCAAATTAAACAAGAGATAAGTAGATAAAAGAAGGGCTGGGTACCTCTCAA
>PVJX010034385.1:0-19076 GCA_004027295.1 Dolichotis patagonum
ACAATATTTATGGGCATTAAGGCCACAGAATTTTAAAATATTTACCTAACTATGAAAGTACTTGACATTTTACATATAGAAAAATACCTTGCACATTAACTTAGGCTTTTTGATACCTACTGTTTATCTAATCACACCCAAAATGATTCTGTTGAATAGTCAAAAACTACACTGTAGAATATACAGTTATATATGCTAGTTTGTTTCACTTATAATATTAATTTTTCTTTGTTCATTGAAAAGAAAGTTTTGTGCTATTATCTGTTTCTTCTTTGTAAGAGAGAATCACTTGGTTTATGAATTGTATGCGCTCTGAGTACTTGGGAAATAATGACACACAGTGTATTATAACTATTATTATCTCTATTATTGTTATGAAATTCTGTTTTATTTTCTCATAAAATAAAAAATAGCATAGAAATCTAATTTGTTCAGTTCTAGTTAAGGCTTTCATGTAGACAACTGATCTTTATTTTAACTTCCTCTTAGTTTCAGCTGACTCCTGGAAGACAGATTACAAACTTAGTGCTTTTTTTTTTCTATGAACCTACCAAAGTAGAACAGTCAGCAGTAACTAGATTTAAACACTAAATCTCTTTAGGGGAAAAGAAGATATTAATAGTTAACATGTATATAGTGTTTAAATAAAGTACTATAAACTTATTAAATCATAAACATGCACTGTTATTTTTCAATATGGAACCTAATGTAACATTCTAAAAGTTAAAAACGACATTAAATCCATCTGATATAATAAAAAATTTATACTTATATGTATGAAGTGGTTGTCAAAGATGTTAATAAATATGTGTAATTTCTTAAGGAAATGAAAGCAACAAGATTAATAAACCCACATATATTCTTTAAAAGAAAGTACTCTCTATCCAAAAAATATAGAATATTTGCTCATCTTTTCCAATTATTACACCTTTAAAAATGCAAGTTAACAATAACAATATTCAATATTAAAGTAAAATTTCAAGAATATTAACTTGTGACTCCTTATATTCACGCTTATTTATACCTTAACAAAAGTATAAACAAACTGAAAGTATAAACTTTAAAATTACACAACCTCAATCATTTACTTCCATAAATTCCTTCTTAATTTCTTTAACATAATATATATGGCACACACACACTCTCTATTAAAGTATTAGAGCATAAACAAAAATTCTTGCTATTATGAGCTCTACTAGGTTAAAAAACGGCATCTTCTTAAGATGGCCAAATAGTATCATTTTGACACTAAAAATTAAGTACTTATGTATAAACCCTTGCATTATTAACATATGCTTCAAGACTCCAGAAATGTTTCTACATAGTGTAGAATGTGAATAAGGGTTTCCACACTAAAAAAAAAAAAAAAAATTTAGAAGCATAAATTATGTTATCTTCTAATACAAATAATAAGTGAAGCTACTTAGCATGGCGCTGCACCTAAATTAAAGCTTGATAAAGGTTGATATGATGTAAAGAGCACCACATTAGGATTCTAAAATATCAGAAGCTTTTTAGTTTACAAGAGAACAGATGTAATTGGCTACATCAACAAATTACAATAAAAAATATGTTAAACTGTTAAATTCAGAAGATTTGTCTAAAAATTCAATGAATTTGTTCTAAAAGGCTTTTCTAGTTTGAACAAGGCAGTCTACTAGTTAAATGGTCAAAAGCCATTCCAAAAGTATTCCAGGCTCTGAAAATACTTGATACTACTTTGTTATATAGTGAATCCTCTCAACAGTTTTTCTCCTGATACAAATCTTTCTAAGCAGTGTCTATTATCACGGGTAGTAAATCTAGAAAACAAAGGACACAACATTTGTTTCAATCATTTGCCAAATACAGACCACAACAGTGGCCTCTGAAGACATGCAGAGAAGCCAAATGTTGCCTCATACAACACTACAGATCAGTGCTTAAAAAGCCATACAGTCAGTGGAGCAGCCTAGAGATTACTGAAGAGACAAACAGAGGGAACAGAACAGATATGAGTGCCTCGGATGCACTAAGAACAAGATTGTTTTTTCCAGTACAGCGGGTCCCAGTGCAAAAGATATCACTAATAAATGAAGTTTAGTAAGTCTAACACCAAACCAATGACAGATACTCCTACTTAAAAACCTCTACACCTACCCTTTAAATTGTGCAAAACATGATTGAGAACTGAAAATACAATCAAATCCTAACACGGCCACTTCTTGGACCTGTGAGATTGGTTCATCTCTGTACGTCTCAACTCGCTCACTTCTAAACTGATGTTAATGTCAACTTAGCCAACACATGAAGATTTGAGAGAATATATGTGAAGCAGTGCTCAGTGAGTCACAGCTGTACTTATTGACTTTCTTGGTGATGTAAACCAGGTTTCTCCAATGCTATCTAAACACATAATTTCATTACTAATGATTTCAATTCCCTTAAAAAACAAAAATATGAACGCCTACGTGAAAAAAAAATGGAAGGGTTCTGGTGTCTTTCCAGACATTACTAATTTTGAAAGTTAAAATACTAAAACATGCCCTATTTTGCAACAAATACACACGACCATGAGTTAGTCTAAAAAACTGTATTAGTGTACACTGCTGTCTTCATTTAAATGTCTGTTCCAAAACTTACCGTTGTTGGTTAAGATCTCTTGATTGGTTCTCTCAATTATCACAATAATGAAAACCTACTGTTCAAAATCCACATATTTTTCCCCATCTTAATGACTGCAGATTACTTTTAGGCAGACATTACAGCAAAAAAGATAAACAGCACCCAAAAGATATATATCAGAATATTCCAAAAATGGGAGTAGTCAACCCTATTAAACCAGAAATAATTTCACCTCATTCTTCTGAGAACTCACCAACTGCATAAAAATACTCTTTTTAAAAAATGCAATAGGTTTAGTGGGATATTTCATTCTTACTGAAAGATAAAAGCACTTGCTTCTGAGTTTGTAAAAACTTCCCTGTAATTTAAATGTTACTCGCGCCCCTTTTTTATTTCCACTGGGAGCCAACATGCTTTCAAACACGCTGGTTCAGCCGGAGAGGGGAGCGACAAAGCCCCACACTCCATCCTTCCGAGGCGCTGCTCTCGGCTAACCTACCTGCTCTCTGGAAATGCAGGGCAGCGAAGGTCTCCGGAACATTTTGCCACTGCCATAGTAACCGGCTGCGGTTTCTCCCAGCGACACGCAGCTGGACCTTCTCCTGGGTCTGATCACAGGCACTTTGTCTTCCGCGGTGCTGGACAACTGAGAATGATGAGGAGCTTCCCTGATGTAGAAGAAGTGATCCAACCCCAGGGCCAGGAGGCCACCGGCGCCCCCGGCCAGGCAGGACAGCAGCGGGCGGAGCGCGGCGGGCAGCGCCCCGAGGCCGCTGAACGCCACCCACCAGACCGCGCCGGCGAAGGGCAGCACCAGGATGCAGAGCCTGGGCCCCGACGGCTGCGCGAGCGCCAGCAGCCCCGCACCGCTCAGCGCCAGCAGCAGCCTCCCCGCCACCGCCGCCGGGGGTGCGTTCGGGGCCCACGACCACCAAGGCCACGCCAAGAAGTCCCCCAGGTAGCAGCAGGCGGGCAGCGCCAGCAGCCACCAGCCGCCGCTCCTGCCAGGGCCGGGGCCAGAGCCCCGCTTGGTCCGCGTCAGGAAGCAGGTGAGGAAGAAGAAGGCGCAGGCGATGCTGAAGAGCGGGCTGAGGCAGAGCGAGCTCACGCTCAGCAGCGCCCGCAGCCGCGCCGCCCCGGCCGCCCATCGCTCGGGCCCCGCGCCCAGCAGCAGCGCGAGGACAAAGGCGGCCAGGGCGCCCAGCGAGACGCGCGCCCGGGCGGAGGGGGCGCCGCGCGGCGGCGGCGGCGAGCGGGAGGCGGGCGGCGGCGGCTCCACGTTGCAGAAGCGGCAGAGGTGGAAGAAGAAGCCGCGCGGGGGGTCCCGCCGCAGGGGGCTCACGCAGCTCTTCACGTAGCCGTTCCGCCGCAGGCTCTCGGGGGGCGAGGCGGCCCCGTCCGGCGACGGCGGGTACCTCATGACTTTCGCGTCTCGCTCGTCCCTTCTCATGGCCGGGGCCGGCGGGGGCCGCGGGGCTCCCGCGCTCGGGCGACCCCCCTGCCTAGCACCGCGTCAGGGCTGCGCCCGCCGCCGCCGCCGCCCAGGGTCCCCACCGCGCAGGCTGAGGGGCGGCGAAGTCCGCGACATGCTGGCTGAGGACGGGCGACAGGGGCCCGTCTCTCCCGGACCGTGCGGCCGCCGCCTCCTCTTCCCTCGGGCACCGCTTGGGACTGGAGACGCGGTGTCGCCGCTCGGCTCCTGCCGGCTGCAGCAGTTACCTCGCGGCCCCAGCCTGGTCCGTTGGGCGCGCGGGCGGGCGCTCCTCCCCCCGCCGCGGACCAGCCGGGCGCGCGCCCCGCCCGCCGTCCCCGCCCGCCGCCCGCCCGGGGCGCGAGCTCGGGTCCTCCGGCCTCAGGAGCGTGCAGGGAGGGCGGGGGAGAGCGCGGGCCGCCAGTGCTAAGACGCGCCAGGCCGGGCAGGGACGCGCGGGACCCGGGGATGGAGAGGGCAGGCCCGCCATGCGGGGACCCTGGGCCCTCGCGTTCCTCGGGGGTGCGTCCCAGACGCCCAGCCCAGCCTGGCTCCCACAGGTCACCTCCTGGGGTCCGAGGAGAGAAGGAGTTTGAGGACCCCCAAGGGCTCGCCTTGTGGGGACACTGAACAGGAGCGGGACTGCGCCGTCTGTCACCTCTGGCTGCTTCAGGGTGGGCGCAGGGTGGCGAGCAGAGCTGTGACCCGGGAGGGCAGCCGCCGGAGGCCAGGATGAAGGAACCCTCAGGACTGCGCCCGGCGCTGACCTGGACAGCATCGTGCACCTCTGGGCCACACAGCAGGCCCTACACCCTTGCTGCGGCTCAGGAATCCAGGAGCATCCGCCCCAGCCTTGCTGAAGACACATTTGTAGTTGGAACCTAGGTCCCGATCTTCTGCTTTGCACCGTTACCATACATCAGCACTGGCTCTTATGTGTCCTCCTCAGGCGCAGCATGGATTTGCTATCGCAAATCTTCTTTCCAAACTGAAGGCTTTTTCACTGTGACAGCGTGTTCCAGAGAGCAGGGCAGGAGGGCGTCCCAGTAGTCCTCTCCCAGACCTACCTCTCACTCCCCAGTTTGGATCAACTGGCCTTTAAAGAAGCCAAATAAGATGCTGTCTCTGAAGTACTGGTAAAACTAGTCACACTGGGAAACATGCACTTGAAAGTAAAGAGGAAAGAACTTTGCAGTACCGCAGAATTGCTCTGGGATCTAACCAAATCAATAACTGCCTTTCCCCTCCACCAAAACTCAACCTTCAGCCTCATGACAGGCCTGCACTTCTGAAAAAGCTAATTTCACAGTTTTCCAACAAGACGGGAAATTTTACTGTGTGGCAAATCCCACAAACAGACCCCATGACCACAAGGCAGACCATTTTCATATATGAACGTGGTTCAAATGTATGGCAGAAATCACTGTAAAATTAGCATTAAGAATTAGGCCAACATGACAAAAAAAAAAACCACAATTCTTTTTTTTTTCTGTATATGGGGTAAAGAAATAATATTTAACAAGGTTTTCTAATTGACTACCTGCTTATCCTAAAAAAGGAAAGTCCATCAGATCTTTTTTCTACCAGAAAATTGAAAGAAAAACAAAGCAACTCATTGCAACAAACTTGATAAATACACTTTTTAAATGTATGCATAGAATGTATCACCACTCGTTGAAGATTAAAGTAGGAAACAAAACTGATAAATTTGCAACTTGTACAGATGGGCATAACAAAACTAGCGCTAGCATTATGAAAATGCCCATTAGGCTGAGGATGTAGCACACTGGTACAGTGCTTACCTAGCGTGAACAAGGCTCTGGTTCAATCCCTAGTACCATATCAAACAACTAAATACCTATTATAAATTCTTTTAGTAGATAATTGATTGGAAAATAAATTAGGATTAAAGTTGTTTTACTTCATTTCTTAATCTGAAGTTGTCATGTGATAGAGGATAGGACAGGACAGGATAGGAATGATAATGGGAGCAGTTTCTTGAGTTTTGGTTCCACTGCAAACGTGTATCTTGACATTAAGCAAATCATGTTTACAGGTCTCATTCCTCTTAACTGTAAAATGAAGTAATTTAATTCAGATGACTTCTTATATTCCCCTGCACTTAAAAGTCTAAAAATCCTATATGCCAAAAACATATAGACATCCTTAGATATGTTTCAGACTACCAACAACAACCTTTGAGTTATTTGTGCCACCCAACTAAAGTAAACTCCCAATGTCAAGAAGTAAAAATAAAGGGGTTTGTATTAAAGAACTTGTCTCTGGAAAAATAAAATTCAGTGCTGTCTTCATAAAATTATTTTATTTCTCAATTCTAAAGCCTTTTTTCAGCAGTTGTCAAGATCTTTATGGGGCTAAAAGCCCAACTCTCTCACTAACCCAGAGTTGAATTGCATCCCTCTAAACACCTACCCAGCACCTGTGGGGATTCTAAAATAAAATGTAAGAACGTGACCAAAGACCAGAAGTTTACTTAACTAAAAATATGCACGAAAAGAATGAGCTAACTATGTTTATAGCAACACCCTTCTCTGTTTACAGTCTGTCAAAGATTATTACTGGACTGCATTTCTTAGAGGTCAAACTAATTATTCTTCTGCTGAACTTAAACAACCAATAGATTTACTTAGCTCTTGTCTTTAGGTTCAAGAATTTATGACCGTTATCTGTTGTGACAAAAACCTAATGTCACATTGGCAGCTTCTGTTGTGACAAAAACCTAATGTCACATTGGCAGCTTTACCTTTTCTCAGCACTCTCCTCCACTCTGCCTGCCTCACCTCACATCCTGAGGTATGATCGTCTTACTTTTAGTGGGTCCTTTCACTCTTCCAGTTTAGTCACCCATGAAATGGATCATGCTGCTCACTAGCCATCTCCCAAGTCATTCTGATGCAATGCAGCCCTTGTGTATTTCTGTTTTCTAATGATAGGATCCTTGCCCTCAAGCTCCAAAGGCCCAGAATTGCCCCCATGTGATCCAGTCTGTAGTGTGAGAATTTTGTTTTCTTCTTCATTTGCACCCACACCAGTAAACCACTGATGTCCTAATTAACTGTAGAAGGACCTTGCCTAGATCTTTTCAGTTTCATGGCCCAACATTCTGTTCTTAAACACTAGTTTAGTGCCTGAGGACCCCCTTTGCATTGAGAGAATTTCTCGATGACACTTGCTTCCCACCTGTCTTTAACAGCATCACTTGGGACAGTTTCTAGACTCAGCCCAACTATTAGAATGCCTGATGGAAAAGAAAGTGCTCTAAAGGATATAACTGCTTGTGTGTTTAAGTGTGTAAGATAGATGACCATATTACTGTTTTGTTAGAATGTTGAGCAGAACTCTTAACAGTCTCACTGTTTGAATGTCTACTTTGTGTGCTTTAATTTTGTAACTTGAATAACTATTTCCAATGATGACAGTATGTAACTTAGCAAGTGACTATTTCTTAGAGTTTTTGTTTTTTTTTTCTTTGTTTTGTTGTGGTGGTTGTTCTTCCCCCCACCCCTTTCTTTTTTCCTTTCCCCTTTGGAATTCTGTATTGTTGCTACCCTCTTTCTGTTTTGTTTGGTTGGTTTTTTTTTTTTTTTCTCTTTAAATAAAATTTTTTAAAAAATACTGTAGAATGCCTGATACATCTGGGCCCTCTGGTGCTAATCACTACTGGTACACTGGAAATTATCCTCTCTGTAAATACCCTGTCCTCACCTTGAACCTTCATCCACAAAGAAGCAAAAATGAACTGAATCTTTGCTAGGTTTTATTCCTACCTCCACCTACCCTCCTATCTTCTACCAAGTAGAACTCCCCATTGCCACATATTGTGCCTTCAGCTTTTGTTTAAGACACAATTATTTCCTAAATTCAAAATCTGGAGGTAAAAAAATACATTTCTAAGCAATATTCTCCAGAAATTCCTTTCCAAAATCAAATATTTTAAAATGAGTCTTGGGCTGGGGACATAACTCAGCGGCATAGCACCTGCCTGGCAAGCAGGAGATCTTGAGTTCAATTCCTAGTACCGAAAAGAATAAGTCTTGCCAACTGCTCCTCTGGTTATCTTATTATGGTTATTATAATGGAGTATAAGTGGGGAGGGACAGAACAGGAAATTGGATGAGGTACAGGAATTTCTGGTCAATAGTACTTGTCTAATGAAAGTCACATAACCAGATAACTCCTTGCAATGTGACTTCTCAGGATGATTTGTAGGGTAGCCAGTTTACTAAGAACAGTTGGAAAAAGAATAACGATAACCAGTTCTTTAAGAACATTTTATTACTGTTCTTACTCTACACTGTCACCTTTCAACTATAGTTTTCCAAGATTTCTCAAAAGAAACATTTCTCAAATAAAAGTAGACAACTCTTGTTTAAATGGAATTAAGACAATTAATTGTTTAAGATAACCCTGCAGGTCTCTGGAACCTTCTATTTTTAATAAACCCTTTTGAAACCCCTGCCCCATCCTAAATTAAAGCCTCTAAAATACAGCACAGGAAAAAAAATGGATTTAAATTAGATTTGGGGAAATTCTTGGAATAACTAAGTACTCTTTCTAATTGTGACTTTCCAGAAGTCACTGATAAAGCAGCCCTAATTTCTCAGGGATAAAGACAGAAAGGGGCCTGACATTTTTAAATATCAAATAACTTTCAGAAAAAGTCAGTAAACTCACCAGCTTCATTGAGAGTACAGATTTCTAAAGCCAGTCTTTCCTTAAGTTATGTGAAAACCTTGTATGGTTTTTGGGAGAATAAAAGAGCCTTTACAAACTTAGATTGGAAAATAAAAACAGAGATTTTTCTCCTAGTCAGCTGTCATCAAGAAAGGAGAATTCTGCTTTCAACGTGCAGTGACAGCACCATTTCCCAAGTATATTACAATACATAATTTCCTGCCCACCATAATTTCCAAACATGTAAATATGTTCATTTACATGGTTATTTCTGCAGTGTACTCCTCAAATCCAGGAATTCTGTCTTGCTCAATTTTAGCTTGATCTTCCCGACCAGCCTACAGCAATGGCAAACCCATGGCCTGCGTGCCCCAGCAGGCTGTTGGTGTCATTGAAAGTTCTAAAGGGTTCGCCATCACTGGCCTATGGCAAGCGCTTAAAACAATTTCAGGTATAGGTATATTTCTCAAAACAATTTTAATCAGACTTTTATTTGCACATGTTGGGGGGTTTGTTTTCATTTTTGCTTAAATTTTTATTAAAAATCAATGATTTGTAATGGGAAACTCTTAAAATGTGGTGTAATAGAAGAAAAGGCTTCTTAGCTGGGCATGGTGACTCACACCTATAATCCCAGCACTCGGGAGGCTGAGGCAGGAAGATCATTGTGAGTTTGAGAGCAGCCTGCACTACAAGAGAGCAGCTCAAGGCCAGCCTGAACTGCATAATGAGAACTTGTCTCAAAAAGACCAAAAACAAGAAAGTTTCTTCGTGAAAAATACTTTTTAACATCCATTTTCACAAAATCAGTGTAAGAACACTTTTTCTTAGATTTACAAAAAGAATCATGCACATGTTTATGACTGATTTATTTTCCAACATGAAATAAATGGGTAATGTTTTATTTTAATGCAAGTGATGGCACCTAGATTTCTTTAGCTTTGAAAGAATATATTCAGTACCTTAAGAATTTCTCTTTTCAATATCTAGTTTTCAGGAGAACAAGTTGATCTGTACTACAAACTCAGTATCAGACTTTTAAAATATGGTAAAACTTAAATCTATAACTGTTAATCTGAAATTTCCTGGATTTTTTTTTTGTTTTAGTCCTAAAACCTGAACCTTGAACAATAAACAGAAATGCAGACTCTTTCCAAGTTTCCCTGCTCCCTCCTTAGACAAGCAGTAGTTTCTTCAGCTCTGGCTGTCCCAGCAGATCTGAAGGATCACAGCCACCATGGTGGCAGCCTACCGTTGACACTGAACTTGTGGTTAATTGTGGAGTTCTGCCACAAAACCACCTCACTACCACAAGCTGGAGACTTGCCCAGGGGAGTAACAAACTGCCAGGCCGAGCAATCTACAAAAGGCAGCAGGAGCAAACTACCTTTTACCCCAGACGGCAGTTGTTTCTGGATACCAGATGGAGCCAGCAGCAGGGCGCACCAAAGAAAAACATAAATATGCTTTAGCCACTAAACTTACTTAAAGTGGACTCATTCCATTTTGCAAGAGAAGCTCAAGAGCATTTATCCAGTTCCTTATCTAGCATCATCAATAAATGAGAGACTGTTCTGTTCATTAGTAATTGTCATGGGGTAAGGTACACTGAGCGTGCAGTTACATCACTCTGAACTGCTGTGTGAGAACCACCTACATATGATCATTGCAAATAAGGCAAATAATGTGTCTTTGTGTGTGTTACTGAGCTCTACACAGCCACACAGCAGCTCTGGGAATATTATTGGAAAGGCAAAGCGACATGATGTGAAGGAAGGAAACTTTAGCCTCAGTCTAATCGGGTGACCATGTTATAGCTACATGACCTTTTAGGTTATTCAGTGTCTCATGTTACCTACCTCATCTTTGAAATGGGAATACCAATAGCCAGATGTTAGGGTTATTATTATCAATTAAAAGATATATGTAAAGTAACTAACAATGAGTAGATGTTCATGAAATGTAAATTAGTTTATTTTTCTTACATTTGCTCTGTTCCTTACCCTACCCCATTCCTGTGGGACTTCCCAGGATTCTATTAATTCCAAGTTTTTCCAAGGAGATTTTCAGATTATGTCATCTGTTTGATGCTCACGGTTTACTCTGAGTGCTTTTTTTATTGGTACATGTTTGCAGTACATAAATGAATACATTCCTGGTGGGGAATTGGTATATGTACATATCACACCTTAATTCTTTTTTTCATCCCCTTCTTAATGCCTGTCTTCTGTTGGTTCCCTTCCCTTTTGCAAAAGTCCTCTCTCTCCCCCTTTCCTGTTATCCTTTCTTGATAATATCACTTTGAGTGATATGTCATTCTACTAAGTCTTTTGTTTTCCAGACTTCACAATCAAAAAAATTGCCAGCTTTCATCATAGAAGATCAAATGATATAAAGCATTTAATATTTCTTTCAATTGCTATTAAAGGAAAAATATTTAATATATTAATTTTAATATGCTAATTTTTTTATTTAAGTTTATCAGTACAATTTAGGTGTACATAATGACCACATTATAGGGAATTTTTATCTATACATAACATATTTTTTTTAACAGCAGAATATATTTATTGAGAGAAAGACAGCTTCTGAGTGAGAGACAGAAAGGGGTCTTGAGTGGGTGGCCCTGTACATGATATATCTTGATTACCCTTTTCTTCCCCCAATTCCCATCCCCTCTTTTCAAATCCCATTTCCTTCTCTGTTCACAGAGCTTGGTTTTTACTTACCCTTCTTTTCTCATTTTCTTTCCTTTCCCTTCCTTCCTTTTCCCCTCCCCTCTCCCTATTTTCCTTTTCCTTTTGAATAGTTTCTTCCTGTTTCTCAATATCTATATATACATTTATGATCTTATTTACATTTTAAGTTTCTCACACCAGAGAGATCTAGAATAGCTGCATGTTATCATTACCGGGCTACAGACATAGGTAGAAATGGAACCTTGGGAGAAAATGAGACAACTCTGTATGTAAAGAGAAGCAAAAAGGATCAGTTTTGAACTCTAGGGCATACCCACATATAAAAGACAAGGACTACCCTTCTTTTCTTTTTTTCTATTTTCTTTAATTTTCTTTCTTTGAAAAAAAAAAGAGAACAATATGCAATATAACAACCATTGTTAAATTTCTTTCATTCTGTTTTGAAAAAAAAAAAGACAAGGAACAAAAAAATTGCTCCAAAAGACCACTAAACAGAAAGTAGCAAAAGGAGAAAGGGGATAAGGAATTATGAATTATTAAGATGTGTTATATGTATGTATCACTTCCCCAAAACAAACACCACTATTCTGTATTGCAAACATACATAATAAAAAGAAAGAAAGAAAATAAGTAGCAAAGCCTGAAAGAGAAGCAGGCAACAATAGTGACACAAAGCAAAATGAGAAAAGTCTCAAGGAGACAAAAAACAGACAAAATACCATATTCTAAAAAAAGGAGGACAGGAAGTAGCCGCAGGAAGTCATTGATGCCCTTAGGTGAAGCAGTTACCATAGTAGGAATGGAAGCCAGATTGCAATGGGCTGAGGAATGAACTAATATTTATATAATACTTAATACTTTATGTTGATATTAATAAAAGAAAGTGTAATTCTAGAAAGTTAGCCAAAAGTTACCTTTAGTTTTGTCATTATTCATATTAGTTTACGATTTAAAAAACATAATTTAAGCAGTTTAATGACACAATATTAAGTTCACATACATCCATTTTTCTCTTGTTAAAAAAAAAACTTAAATAACAAATTTCCCTTAATGCATATCAGTAGTTTTTTCTGTCTATATAAACAAACCCCTGCAAACTAATACTTTCTTTGTATTCATAGTGATATCCTACAAATAAAAGAATACGTAATATGACAGTGAGATTATGGATTCTATAAATGCAGAAATGAATGGAAATATCTAACATAGCTTGGGAAGCTTTGTTTCAAATTGATGTTACCCAAATTCAAAGACCAGTGCAATCCAAGTCTGATACGTCTGTCTTATACCACTTTTAGGTCGATTAAAACTCTTCATTTTGACGCTTCAAATGATAAGATCATTTAAGTGGTCTTGTTTAATATTCTTTGTTTAAAATATTTTCTCCAGCGCTGGAAATAGTAAATAATCAACTACATCTATAATTAAAAGCAAAATATAAACTGCAGAAATGGAATATTTTCTTAATGTTTGGTCAAATAATTCAGAAAAATCAAGAGTATTCTATGTTCTTTTCCTGCTAAAAAACGAGGATTAACTGCAGTGCTTCACTTCTTAACCTGTCAGTCTTCACTAGAATTATGCTTGGACTGTTCCCAGTGACAACTCTCTAGCGTAGTTTGGTGCTTTGGTAACTATATTTAATATAAGTGCAAACTGAAAAATAACAAGAATGCTTATATAAAATCAAGCCTTTAATACTTTATTTTTGGGAAGTATAATCAGGTTTGAAAGGATGACTAACATCCACTCTAATATGAACAGTACTTTAAACAAATCAAAACTACGGGCTTTTAACCAATAAACCTTGTGGGCAGGACTGTTTTTATTTCTTAGCGACCCTCCTTTTTACAGGTGAAAACGTTGACATCAGACTTCCCCTCATTATAACCTCTCAAATGGTATCCGGACCAGCAATGCACTCTCTTTTAAACAAATACCAGCCAACCAGGAAACCATGAGGTTTTATTGTGCTATAAAATAGACAGACATTTCCAAACGTTCATAGGAATGAGCCTCACTAAATCGTTACTAAAAATACTTTAAAAATAAACTGTGGGCTCCAAGTTTCTCTAACAATTGAAATGCCTTCAACCTTCATTATTAGCCTTGCTCTCTGTCTCTTCCCTCTACAGCACCGATGGTGAACCTTTTAGAACTATCCACGATTATAGCCTGCCACAGCAAAGGGACCGCAGATTTGCCAACATTGTTCTAGAGCTACATTGCAGGCATTTTCTTCAGCCATATACTTATAATAAGAACTAAAGCCTCCACTTTTACTTGCTTATTGATATATATGAGTGGTGGAAATGTTAGCCTTATTCCCTGCATGCATTCACATTTGTCAAAATTCTGCTCCAAATTTTGTGGTACATAATTGACCCCTAAATCATGACCTATTCTTATATCACGAGAGGTAGAAAGCCTGAACTTTGCAAAGATGGACTCCACTTTGAAAAAAACAGATCCTCGTTTCCACTCTGCAGATGTTGACAGATTTAGGTACTACTTCTGTAGATATCCTCAGGCAATATGCATTGCATGCTTGTGTGTTGTATGTTGTATATTGAGATAGGATGTAATTAGTGGGGAAGAAGATATAGACAAATAGCTGTTATACAAAATGGAGTGTCCTAAGAGCTACCCAGGTTGAACTGAGGATCAGGAAGAATGACATCAAGTAAGTGGGATTTAAAAATCTGTCTTAAAAATGAGTAGTATTTAGAGGGGAAAAAGGATGGTATTGCAACAAAGGAAAAAATTCATCAAAATGAAGCATATGTTCATGGAACCACTGTTTATCAGAACATAAAGCCCTGTATGTCTAACAGTATACAGGTAGCAATAATCTCATTTTACATATGGGAAAATTTTGCCACAGAGAGATTAATTTGTCAAAGATTACAGATGTAGTCATTGGTGGATTCAGGATTTGAACCCAGATCCTGTGACCCCACAACTTCTGTGTGCTTCCCATTGTATTGGTAATTTTTAAACTGTGATGCACAAGAATCACTCAGATAACGTGTACCCAAATGGGAAAAAATGCAGGTTACTGAGCCCCCAAAATTCTAATTCAGTAAACCTAAAATGGGACTGAGGGATCTGCATTTCTACCAAGCATCTCCCATAATGGTGATGCAAGAGGTCCAGGGACGCATTTGTCCTGAGGTAGAGTAGCAGAGTTTTGAACAGGGCCTAGAATGTGGTTATACATATTTAACGATGAATGCTATGGACTGAACTGTATTGCTCCAAAACTCATTTACTGAAGCTGTAATGACCAATGTGATTGTATTTAGAAATAGGGTCGTTTAAAAAAGTAATTCAGGTTAAATTATTTCATAACAGTAGAGCACCCAATTCAATATGACTGATAGCCTTATAAGAGAGCTGAGGGACACAAACATTCTCAACACATAGAAAGATACCTCAGAAGAAACTAAACTTGCTGGTGCCTTGATCTTGAATCTCCAGCCTCTGGGACTGTGAGAAAATTAATTTCTATTGTTTAAACTCCTCTGTCTATGGTATTTTGTGATGGCAGCCCTAACAGATGGACACTACGAGCCAAATTAACTTCTTGCTTCTCTAAGGTACATATATATCATATATCAACAGTTGTTTTAA
This sequence comes from Dolichotis patagonum, assembly GCA_004027295.1. NCBI lineage: Eukaryota > Metazoa > Chordata > Mammalia > Rodentia > Caviidae > Dolichotis > Dolichotis patagonum. The sequence goes on from PVJX010034385.1 coordinate 15,103, forward strand.
AGAAGATCATCACAGTCATAAAAGGTCACATCTCTGTGGCCTTTTATAATTTATAAAGACTTCCACATGCTCTGTTGTATTTGAACTTTGTAATGGCCTATGAAGTAACTAAAATGCAGTGAGGCAATAGGATTTGCCTAGGTTTCTCAGAAGTCATAATGCTGAGTTCAGGATTCATGATCCCAAATCTTAAGCTTATTCTTCCTATATCACATGTACACACATCTGAAGAAATGCTGCTGTTTAGCTGTAAGAAATAAATACTCTTTCCCCTATTTTCTAGTTAAGTAAAATATGGTTCAAGAACTCAAGAGATGTGCCCAAATGTCAATAGCAAAAATGAGATTAGAATACTGTGCAAGATTCCTAATATTCAGTTGGTTTCCTAAACAACTGTCGAGGCATTAACAAACTGTTTCCCTTTATACTGAGTAAGGTTACACTTTGGGTCCTTCAGGGCACTTTTGGGTGGTTTTCTTTTTCCTTTTTTTTTTTTTTTTTTCGTACCAGGGATCAAACTCATGACTTCACACTTACCAGGCAGGTGCTTATGCCACTGAGCTAAATCCCCTGCCCTGAGTGGTTTTCTAATAGTGGAATAGTTTTACTCACATGCCAAGCAATAAAAATTTGCAAAATGTCAGACTGTCCACAGGAGTTCCACATAAATAATGATTAAAAACTGTAACTAGAAAAGGGTAATGAGCAGTTAAAGAGGGAAAAAATGATTTCTTTCCTTCAATTTTCTTTTCTTTTGCTAGCACTTTCTTTTATTCAGGTCAGTAAAAATAAAGAATTTTAAAATTGGCTTTCATAGAAAATATCCATATTGTATAAGAAATGTCTAGAGATCCAATACAGGAAGGCAGATTCTATGTCTGTCTTCTTCAGCCCTCACCATTTTCTTGCCAACTGAAGTCTCATTTCTCTAGTGGCATTGTATTAGTTTATCTCCTCTGAGAAGCAGGTGTCAAGACAGGATTAGACATGCAAGAGACTTATGAAGGGGAAAGCCCCTGGGAAGGATAGAAGGAAGATAACCAGAGAAAGTGCCAAGAGACTTTAGACTGTATGTGATACAATTCTGACACTAGAGAAAGATGAGGAAGCAAAGGAAATTAGGAAGACAGATCCTTAGACTAAAGTTCTAAGGAACTTTCAACCAGATCAATATGCAGTCGTCACCCAAAAATCACCTATTAAAGAATCTCTTGTCCCAGTAATGGAATCCCTATCGTATGGGGATGAGCCTGCTGTCACTGGAGAAAAGAAGCCCAAGGAAAAACAGGGATAGGTCTAACATATAAGCACCCAACATTAAATTTTAACAACGCATTTTCATGGTTTTTACAATCCACCCCTTGTTGTAGAAGGATTTGCTTCTCTAAGTGGAAGAACTATTTATATTGTAGCCTGGACCTGGCAGGATTTTTATATTTGGAATGTGTTGCTTTCAGAAACCAAAGAGACTATTCTCTTCCTTGGGACAACCAATGAAAAATGCATTAATTTTATTTTTATTTTGAGGACAGTATACCTTGTCATGCTTTTGAACACTGGGTTTCTAAAAACTTATTCTCATGTCAGATCTCTAAATCTGCATAAGATTTATCTCCAGTCCTCTAGCACACCATGGCCTTCAGCATATTAACCCCTTCTTGTTCATCCTGAATGAAATCAACTTGATGCCATCAGTACACAATCCATATCTGTTCAGACATGAAGTGCTTGATGAAAGGCAAGGGAATACACAATGGGCAGTAGAAAAAGATAGTTATAAATACCAGCTATGACCACATAACCACTTACAGAAACAAAGACTGTAATTGTCATGGTTATTTCATTTCCATTTTCATATTATCATTCATATATTCACATATTAAACAGATATCTTTGTTTTCTTTCTCTAACGTAACATTGACATAATATTGGCATTCAAGCATTGTTAAATCTACATTATAATATCTAAGTTATAGAATGTCAGGAGAAGAGGAAGCATCACCAAAGAAAAGCTTTGTATTTTGTTCTGGGGAGGGAATTACTTTGTCTTCCTTTGTACCCAAGATAGTTGTGTCATGTTGGGCATAATTATGAACTCACTATTGTATTTGGAGATTAAAGATGGTTTAAGGAGATGTGTCTGGTTAGCAAGATGACTAGGGGCAGATTATGATTGTGGGAGACAATTTGAGTGACTCCCCTTGAATGCAGAACAATTGCTGTGACTTTGATTATATTCAGACTTATTTCCTTACACTTATATGTACAGAGCTGACTATGATATTTCCTCACTTCAACTGGCTCTAAGCATTGCAAATAAGGCTAGCCAAGGTACAGCCATCAGACAGTCTCCTGTTTCCTGGAATAGCGATCTCTGTGAAATATATGAGCACAGCTGGATAGTAGAGCCACTCAGCTCCAGGAATGTCAACTGGGTATGAGCCTCTAGATAAAGAGACTATGAGTCTCCAGGGCATGAAAGTTTACATGTCAGAAACTAAAGTAACAACCTCCAAAAATAATTCAGCTGCTACCTTGACTGAATTATGCAAATTGATCCTTCTGCATATCATTAACTATGCATTTTGCAGAGATGCTTTTCTCACTACCTGGCTGGCCAGCTCAAGTTATTCACATAGTTCCCACCATCCTCACTGTCACTCATTCTTGAGCCACCCCGTTCTTCACAAGATAATAAATTCTGGCAGAGGCCTTGGATCAGGGCCTCTATCCTCATGGGGATTGGGTTTAGGACCCCTTGGCTGCCCTTAACTTTGAAAATGGCTTGATGTCTTTACTCTCTTCGTGGGTTGCATTAGAGGTGGTAGATTGGAATTAACTTGCCAGGATTCCAATAATGTCTCAATGGGATTATAAATATAACTTGTTGGATAGTGAGGAAGACTAGAAAGGGATTACAATACTTGGATTACCGTACTCAATTTTTGGGATTACAATAATAATAATAATAATACGCCAACTCTACTTGAGTAAGCTCCACCTAGCAGATTAGTGAAGTTCTTGTTGTGGCTGGATGATTGGCAAGTAGGCTGGCAAACTGAAAGGGGAAGATCCACTCCAGCTCCACCCACTCCAGTGGGTGGATAAAGGAGGCTGATAGCTTAGCAAGTATTATTCCACTGAGCTATAGTCCCAGCCCCTGACTCTCGCTTCTAACTGGAATAAAAAAGAATGCAGTCACCATGACTGTCACATATGTGCCAAGGTATGATTAATATGCTTTATCAATTACAGAATTTCCAGCAAAGCAGCTATAATTGGAGCCATTAACTGCTTGACCCTGAACTCCTAGAAGTTTGAATAGGTACCTAGATTTGATATTTTTAAATTCTAGAACACTTACTATTAGCAGACATTCTATAAATGTTTTTATAGGTGAATTAGTAGAGTGTAAAGTTCACGAAGATATCTATGAATTTAAGTTAATTTAGAGGACCTGACCCTAGCTCATGGGACTACTATGAAGGCCAAATGAATTACTAAATAGAAAAAGTTTACAATGATGCTGGCACATAAGCACTCACTAAATCTTAGCAATTTTGTTTTTCTAAATAATCATCATTGTTTTTCTAGATAATCATCAGATATGATAGAGAGATGTGATATTACTCTAACTCTTTGACCAGAGGTTTAATATGAGGAATATGAGAGATATGCATCACTTTTTTAGTGAAAGCACCTGGGATAGTTTCCCTGACAGTATGAGATTTCCAAGAAGAAATCAAAAGAAAAATGATTGTAAAGCTGGAAAGAAGATGGGAATGATGGTACAGGCGTAAGCCCAGCACTCTGGGTGATTGAGGTTGAAAAATTGCAAGTTCAATCCCAGCTTGAGCAACTTAATGAGACCCTGTCTTTAAAGAGAGAGAAGGAGGAAGAGGGCAAAGTGGAGGGGGGAAGGAAAGAGAAGGGGAGGGAGAAAAGAAGGGAGGGAAAGGGGAAAAAAGGAAAAG
>PVJX010034386.1:0-18998 GCA_004027295.1 Dolichotis patagonum
ACATTGTGTCTTATTGGAATTTGAATATGTGTGATAGCTCAAATTTTTTTTCTTTTCTATCAAAAATGAGATATTACAGTACCCATTGAACATTTTTTATTATTCGGTTCAGAAAGCCCTGTAATTCTTTCACTCTATGCATGGCTTTATACTATTGTGTTATGTTTGATATTATTGTATTTGAAACTATGCTCAACTATAGCAGAGTAAGAGATATGGTGTTAGCTACTGTTGATGTCCAATTCACTTAATGTAAAGTACTGTGTTGTCTATGTTGTCCTGTTCTGATCTGCTCTGTACTGCCCCCTTTTGTTTTATTGTCTTTCAAAAAAAAAGTTTTTAACGGCACTTTATTGAGTAACAATAGTGGTGGCTTTATTAGAAAGGAGAGTATACTTGGGAGATGTCCAACTGGGCTAATCCTAGAGGAGACAGCGGTCTAGAGGGCTAGGGCTTTTTTTTTGTTTTGTTTTTTGTTTTTTTTTGGGGGGGGCTCTTTGAATTTAAGGAGTGGCCACAGATCTGTGGCTGATGGGGCTTCTTCCAGTTAACTATGAGTCCTTCACATTGGGAAGGGGAGTTTTCAATTTCACATGGTCTTAGTGGAAACCAGTGCAACACTGGGTAGGGGGATGTTACTCCAAATTATAATGGAAGTGCATGTACATGAGACTTCACTGGGGTCATCATATGTCAGCAAAGGCACTAACATGCCCGTAGGTGTAACTGCATAAATCAAGTTTAAGACTAGATAGGAGGGGCAATGTGCAAGAAGGAAAGAAAGTGCTTATTTCAGGAAATTTGAGGACCCCAATCTCAGGGCTCAGATCTGGGTTATTTTGCAGAATTTCTTCCCACAGCACAGCTTTCAGCATTCCAGTCACAGCTCCTGTCTGGCTACCTACTCTGTTAGTGTCAAGAAGTCAGCTTTTGAGTTCCTGTCTCTCTCTTCTGTGCATCTGTTTTGCTTATCTGTACTTGTCTATGCTGTTTATTCTTGCCACAGAGTTGACTTTCTGAAGTATAATGTATGACTTCAAATATCTGGCACATACTCCTCCAAATTCTATGTCGTCGAGCTCTTGTGCCCTTCATTGAGTGTGGAGTTCAGGCTCCTTACGTGACCATGTCACACACTGAGGTCTAAATTTTTGAGTTAAATATTTCTTCAGCTTTTGCTCAACATTTATACTTTGCCATTTTCTCCCAGATTTCTGAATTTGGTTTTAGGCCTTATCCCTACTGGCTTAGCAATAAGCTATTCCTGGCATCCTATTACTTAACAGATGTCTAAAACTACTACTTCCATATGGAAATAAGTGACTTGTAAAACCTTTTTTTCTATTGTTTATTGATTCTTAACATAAATTACTGCTACCTTCTGTATTTAAGGTGAATGGAAAAAAAATGGAGATTTTGTACTGGTTTGGGGGATTCAGTGTGGGGTCTATTTAAAAGAAAATTAAGACTTGCTCATTCAAATTTGTGACTGCTGGCTCTGCCCTAGGAGGTAAGGACACAAACCAGCTGGGTCTCTCATTACAGCTTTCTTGGCTTAAAACTGAAATGACTCAGCTTGGGATCTTATAATACAGTGAGTCAAGCTAAGTAAGGACTAAAGTATAACATTTAGTAAGCTTCCTTCTTACTCCTTCCATTCTATATGCAAGAAAAAATAATTCTAAACTTTCCTGGTTTGTAACAGATCAAGTTTGGTCTTTAAAATACTTTTTTGCTATGACTATATGATTTCATCAACTTTGAAAGATTTTTTTTCTGGCTCTTGGGGGGTTATTTTTTGTTTGTTTTTTTATTTTTTTGGAGTCTGTGAAATGTGGGGAAGCTGGAGTTTGGTCTGTGCAGTGTTGATAGTTCTGGAAGAAAAAATAATCTAAACAATTACTGAAGCTATAGTGGAAGAGGGTTTAGAGACTTCTCTGGCTTCAAGCAGAGAAAAGAGTGTCTTGTAAGTAGAATGTTTCCTGAAAGACGTGCTCTCATTAATCAGAAAGACTTTTATCTGTGGTCACGTTTTGTTTACTAATATTAAACATCCTTTTGGCATCAGGAGGTAGAGTTAAGAGCTGTGCACTTCTAGCCTTTCTGGGACAATGCTGCTGCTTTTCTAAAAATGGTAAACTTCATGAATTAATGTCTAAACTATTTATACTTCTAATGTCAGATCATTGCATGGCTCTGATTAACAGGCTTTCTTCCTTTTCTTAACTAAGCAAGTGAGTTTTATAGTGTTGGTTACTTGGTTATTGGTGAACTTTCCTATTGTGGTTACCAAATATTTTTTATGGAAAATTAATTGCTTTATCCTTTCAACAAGCATTGTTCCTCTGAATATTTTAATTTTTGTTTTGTTTTTGTGAACTATTCAGTACACATATTCTCCTAATCTTTTCTTATGTGTGTCAGCTGCTGGTCCCTTTCCAAATGTTGAGTCATTTGACTAAGTGCTGCCAGGGCCTTTTCTGTGTGATTTCCCACCTCCCTTCCCCATTTCTGGAAAGTTCTATTCCTCCCGAATGCCCCTGTCTGGGAAAGATTATCTTGGCAAAGAAGGGGGACATTGAGAAATAGGAGAGGGCAGCTTCTCTGTTGCCAAGCAGAAGTAGTGCCTCACTGACTTCAGAGAAATGCGATGTGGGCGGGAGAAGTGGTAAGCTCAGAGCGTACCTCAGTCCTTAAGCAGCACAAGTGATCTCATTTCTTTCCTTAAATGACTTCAGTGCCACAGAGCAAAGAAGGAGGGCTGAAAGCTTGATATCCAAGCTGATCAATTCTCTTTTTTCATAGCTTCAGATATACAGATAAGAGAGCCAACAATAGCAATGCATGATTTGGAGGCATTAAGATGATTCTATGCGGCAATCAAAAATGAGTCATTTGATCAATGTGTCCAGCTTATGGGACACAGCATATGACTGTCCTATCCACCAGAGCAGTCTTCAAATTGCATGCACTGGGGACCAAACAATTTGTTAACATGTTGGAATACTTCAGGGATCCTTGGAGGTCTTCCTTGGGTTGATCAAAGTGTTATATTACAGGGGCAGAGGGCTCCAGGCCTCCTTTGGGTGACAATTTTCTACTTTATCAGGGCCTAAGCCATTTTCACTTATTAAATATGTTCACCATCATTCCTACTACTGATGATCTTTACAGTTATTCCTTTCACCAACTCATTTGTTCACTTTTAATTCATCAAGTTGAGAAATACTTAGTGATTACCTGTTAAATGCAAGGCACTGTTGTGGGTGTAGAGAAACACTAATGAATAAGGTACACAAGGTCCATTTCATTCTAATATAGAGAACAAATAACAAACATGAACATAACAATATTAACAAGATAATTCAGCAGTTACGAATGCTATGGAAGCAGTATAAGGTTAATAAGATTATTTCCCCTCTATCTAATGAAGCCTTCCAAGGAGGGATTATTTAGCCAAGATTTGGAAGATTACTCTGAGGTCTGTTGGGCTTGATTTGTGCCCCTTTGTGTTCAACTCCAGGCATCTTTCACCTACATTTAGAAGCCTAGCTCTGGGAATTCTATGGCACAGAGATAAAGTGAAGTATTATGGTTTAAATGTGAAATGCACCCCAACAACTAATGTAATGAGAGCTTGATTCCCAACGCAGGAGTGTTCAAAGGTGAGACCTAGATAAGTGAGTTAATTATGAGGGCACTAACCTCATTAATGGATAATCCATTGGTGAAACCATTAACTGAATGAACTGTTAGGAGACAAAGCCCAGGAGAATTAGGTCGCTAAGGGAATGTCTTTGAGGGGTAGGTTTTCTCTCAGGCTTTCCCCTTGCTCTCTGCTTCTGGCTGCCATCGCTAAACAGCTTTTCTCTACCATTCCTTTTGCCATGTGTATGCCTTGGAGCTAGCTAGCCATGGACTGAACCATCTGAAACCACAAGCCAGAAAAAAATTCCTTTTCCCTTTAAATTGTGTATGTCAAGGAATTTGTTCCAATGATGGAAAAACACCTGAAGGGAAACATTTGCTAACATCATTGGCTGAAGGAAGTGATGTGAACAAACCTAGAAGAGGAAGTGTGCCATGAAGTTAAAAAGAGAAGGACTTGGATAAAGTGAGGAGTAAACAAATGTGATCACTAATGCAATCAATTAATCATATATTCTTCAAATGATTTTTAACCTTTAGCAAAAATATTTAAAAATTTAAAATTGTTTTTTCTTGCTTTTCTATGGTAGCCTGTTCTTGTACCTTTGAATATAGTATCTTTATATATTACCAAGCTTCTCTGAAAATAATAATTAAAATTTTTGTGGGTCTCTTCAGACCAATGGAAATTACTTTTTCTTTGGGCAGTGGGACCATTACCCTTTTTTGTAACTTGCTGATTTTCTTCTTAGATGTCTGCTGATGTTTGCATCTGTCTTTCTTTTGTGAAGGTCTCGTTTGCTCAATATAAGGTACAGCTGTGAGCTTTCTCTCTGCATCTTTCCTTCAGTGGGGCTTTCTTGAATGTGAGAACTTGCTGCAGCCTTGATTTAGGTGGGAGACTAATTTGGACAGCAAAAAATAATGAGCAAGTAGCCAAAATCCAAACTGAGGATTTTTTACTCTGAGGTACCAGTATTAATAACGGCAACCCTGATCCATCTAGACAAATGATTTGATATTTTATAGAATAACATCTATGTGTGTGTTTTGTGTGTGTGTGTGTGTGTGTGTGTGTGTGTGTGTGTGTGTGTGTCTGTCTGTCTGTTTGTGTGCGGGTGTGTAGGGGGCAAATACTGAACCACTTAGGGTCTGGGAATAGAATGGAGGGTGGAGGGGTGTAGCTGATGCACCAGCAGAGATTCATGCTTCTCTAACCCTTCCCACTCTTTGCATCTGCCTCTGCCTGGACAGCAGCCCCCCAGGGTTTAGCCAGGAAGAATGGCTTCTACCTTCACTGCATCCTCTTCTTGTTTCCTGTACTGGTGGTAGCTGTCAGAAGACCCCATCTGCTTTCCATCTTCCAAAGATGTTTCAAATATGTGGTCAACAGAGGCCTCAGGTGATGAGGCAAACACATGTGTTTCCTCTTCCCTCTTGAAGTGGGAGCTCATCTAAGATTTAAAGCCCTGTTATAAACCCCTCTCAAGTTAAGACTGCCAAACAAACAACACTAGAGTTAAAGAATACAAATAAATTGATTTATACTTCATACTGTTTTGTATCACTTTATAGCATCTTATTATCCACTTTTCAAACAAAGAGTATTAATCTTAAAGATTTCATTTCAGAAGCTACACACTCATGCAAGTCCTCTATGGATTACCTTTCAGTGCTAACAATTAAAAGCAAATTGCCTATCACAGCTCTAGGTATAATTAAACTTCAAGAAGACACTTTTCCCCTGAAAACTGTCCTTAAAGCTTTTAGAATTTCTGTATTTTTATGGGATATGTAAATATAAGTAGAGGGGTTCTTTCAAAACTTGTATACCTGTGTACTTAAAATCTCAAGTAGAATAGAACCCAATGCCCTCATTCTACCCTCTTCCACCTGCTCCCAGCAAAGAAATTTCCTGGAGATAAACTGTTCTCAAGCCAATGATTCTGTCCAAGAGATTCCAGGCTCACAACTGCTTCAGGCAAATTGCCCATCCCGCAATTCTGGTCCCTAGCCAGGGACTGTCCACTAACACAAAGCTCTAGTTTAATTGACCCCACTTTTGAATTTAAGATTTAGGGAGGGTAAGCAATTCTTTCATCCCTTTGCCTTGAAGTTTGGGTGGGCGGCTACTCCTTCAGTGGATGAAGAAATGAAAAGCAATTCTAGACACTCTGTGCACAATGTCATTGCAAATGGCACTCAACACATTCATCACACTATTCTTTTTGTTCAGAACACTAGAAAACTTATCTCTGACAAATTTCATTAAACCACTCAATCATGAAAAATATGTCATTATAACCCCTAGAACATAAACAGAAAATATTTTGGGTTTTTTGGAATCTTCTAAGTTCAGTTAACCAGCACCTACTGGCAGAAAATCATCCATGTTAAATCTACTAGGTCTTCATGTACACATTATAATTGCAATACCACTGTGGGCACTCATGTACTCTAAATATCTCTCAGCACTAATGCTATTTACAATTAAACTATTTTATTCCAGTTGAACTATCTTATTTTTTGTCAGTAGGTAGGAGGCAATGAGTTTGGGATGGAGTCAACTGGTTTAGACCATGGTCCCTGGTTGTGTATACTCTTATGTCACTAGTCACTATGCTTCAGTAGTCCCTGTCCAAGAAACACAAAGGCAAACTTTCTGCTGCAGGGTCAACAAGGATGTAGGGGCATTGCATGTAGCCCTGAAACCTTTTCTCTGCTTCTACAAGGTCAGATGACACCTTCAGCACTGCACCAGATCTCAGCTGAAGGGCTGAGAAGACGATGGATGGGTCAGTCCATTGAGCATCTGAGAGCCACGGAATTTCATAGGATGTGACTGGATTGCTAAGGGGATTATTTAAATAATGTTACTAAACCAAGTTATCAGGAGGGAATGTGTCCTCAGCACACCACAGAAAAGCAAGGAAGAAGCAGTAGGAATCAATAAAGAAGCTGCATTAACTACTTTCTCTGGTTGTAAAATAAATCTGTGACTCTGACAATCTATGTATGTAGTGACCAATTTCTTCAGCTTGGGAAACAAATATGTTCACATTTCTCATTTTTCCAATTACTAGTCCAGACTCCCACACATTTTTTCTCTAGAGTTCTCTCCCCAGTTGCCCAAGGACCCCAGCCAAAAGGGACAAACTCTGCTTCACTGTTCCAGACGAGTCAGAAAACGAAGAGGAGGAAACACTCCGTTAGCTCAGCTGCTCCAGTTGTTGTCAACAGGGTGCTGCCGGCGATCTGCTGGGCACAGCCCAAGGGATGCTTGTCCACTGTTGAAGTCCAAAGCCATGCTGGTCCAAAGCTGCGCTGTGCTGGACAAGGGTTTGCACTGGCAAATCTTTTCATGAGTCACTGATTCGGAGGGGCTTCCCACTTCAGCCTCATGTTTTGACAGAACCAGTCTTCCTCCGGATGGCAAACTCTGTGCCAAGCTCTGATACCATCCCACACTTACCTTCTTTTCTTTTGAGAATAGCTTTTGGGCGGAGAGTGGGGGTTATTTTTTTCTGCTGGAAAAACTTGGCTAGACCATCACAATTCATTCCAACAAGTTTTCCTAACTTTGAGGCTCATGCATAAGCAGTTGAATTTTCTTTAGAAAATCATCGCCTTCCTGAAAATTACCTACCTTATTTTCAACATATATCAAAGTATTTATGGAGAACTTTTGACTCCATCAAGCGAGATGAAGGTTCTCCTTTGTCATTCAGCCATAAATTAATGATCTCGCCCTACATTTGCTTAACTAAGAAGGGCCCTCAAATGATATCCTGCTTCTGTTGTTTGAAATTTATTCCCAAACCACGAATACTATTTCAAAGATTTTTAAAAATTATGTGACTTACAATGATGCAAAATGCATCACAATGCAAATGTCCTACATGAACATTCACTGAGATATTATGTTAGGTTTCTTTTTTGCTGCTGGAAAACTTAGAGATATTTTAGATGCTTTCCCCATTGGAATTTGTTCCCAAGTTTAAGACTTTGGTTTTCTTTGCCTTGGAAGTGGTTTTAGAGCCTGAAGCCTGAGTTGCTATAACACAAGTACTTGGAGAAACATAAAACAATTTCAAAGATTAAATTAAATGTTCAGAAAGGAGGGAAGAAGAAGAAAAATGACTCCTTTCTGGACTGTGAGGTTAAAAAAAAAAACAGCAGAGAATGAAAAAGATTCTCCAAGGTGAGAGAGGGTCAGAGATATCTGGGTTCCTCTAGGCGCTCCATTGAGGTGGAGGATCCCATGGAGAATGCTTGTGCTAGTAACTGAGGGAAACAGGGTTGTAGGCATCAGAGTTGCTAGGCTGACTCAGGACATAAAAGCTCAAGTGTATCACAGAACTGGCCAAGGTCCCAAACTCAACTGACTCCACAAACTTGAACAATAAGTATCTCAGTGATAGCCAGTGTAAGCCAAAACCTAGAATATTCTTTCCAGTATTGTGCCCTAAAACTCCAGAGCCTTTGCATTACACATTCTTGCAGGAGTTAAAGGCCCTTAAAAACTAACAATCTCTTGAGTCAAAAGATCATGATTTTAGCAACTACTGATTTTGTAATTTTTGAGAATTGCTTTTATTGCATACAAAGTAAGGTTATTGATTACTAAATTTCTATAATTCTATTTCTGAATGTTCAAAAAATCTAAAATTTTAGAGGAGTCATTTAAATTCCTCATTGCCTCAGGATATTTCTTCAGAGGATGTTTTAGGGATAAATGCCATGATCAGAGGATGTTTTAGGGATAAATGCCATGAATTGAAGATCTACAATAAACCCTGCACTCTAAGCTCTTTACCTTCCCCTCCTGTTTTGAGAGTGTTTTGCAGTGAGATACTTGTGGGTAAAAGAGTCTGTTCCCAATTGTTCTTCTTTCCCTACAGGAAACTGAAAATGACTATCTATGTCATCTCATTTGCTTGCCCATTTTGGACCTTTGCTTAAGACTGTTTCAGGAATTTTCTTCCTCCAGAAGCTTTCCCTAACTTCATGACCTGGATTGTTTCCTTTGCTATGTGCTCTTGCAGCAAAGTGCTTTATGCCACTTAATCTACCCTGTTATAGCTAAGCAAGTTTTCTTCTATCATAAGTCCGAAATTAAAAAAAAAAATACACGTAAGATTCTAATGTATGTGAAATTCATCCAAGGTAGAAATTCAAAGGGATGCAAAATTGTATTTTAATGAAGAAATGGTTAGGAGTCCAGATTTTGGAACCAGATCATACGGGATCAGATCTTGGATGTACCACTTACTCTGTGATCTGGTGCAGGTTAAAGTCTCTATAAACATGTAGCCTACAAAGTTCTGTGAAACTCACATGCAGCCTGCCACATAATATCATGGACTCTTTAGAATTCTCTGATGGAAAATGGTGATATGGGAAGAGTTGGGATCTGGACAATGTTTCCTCTCATTTCTTTTCTCACCCTAGATATAACCAACACATGAAGGGACTTGCACACACATTTGAGGTCATTCTTCTCCTAGTCTGTGTGCTTTGAGCACTTCCCACAGAGCTGGGATGGATGGACTGTAAAAAAGGTCTGTGCCAAAGCTGAAATTCTGGCATTTCTGACATCTATAAAATGGTTTAACATGGAGGCTATAGGTCCTAGGTAGGTATATTCTCTTTTCCTGTTTGGCTTCTCACTCCACAAGCAAGGTCTTAGCTGGATAAGAGCCTTAGTGTGTCAGATACCTGGCCTAGATGCCCAATCTCCCAAATGAGTGTGTAGTGAAGGCTTAAGTAAATGAGACAAGTGGTACGATTTTAGGGCTCAAAACACTTTGCAGAGTTCAAGACTCTGGGGGCTAAGACAAGAAATGTCTCTGGGAAGCTCATATTTATTTAATTTTTCAAACAAGGAAAGGGTTAGAGTGGTAATGCAGGAAACTGAGCAGATTTTGGGAGTAGTTCAAGGACTTTTTCAAGGAACAGATTATCTTTACTTTAGGAGAACTGTCTTATGTTAATTTAGTAGAAGTATCTTAGGAGAAGCTCTCCATGTTGCATTTCACTGCAGGAGTGAAATGCCTGCAGGTACAGTCTTTTTTAGTTCCAAGTGTCCTCAGCTGTGACCTTATCTTGTCCTTTGAGGTGTCTCTTTGTTCTCCCTTTGGCCATGCCCCAGCCATGCCGCAGCCCTGCACATGCATTGAATTTCCAGTTTAAATGGCTCCCAACATTAGTGAAGTCCTCTTTGTTAGAGTTTTCTGGCCCAATAGAGAAGCAAAAAGTAAAAAAAGAACAGGTTTAGGTTTATTGAGGACATGAAAAGGAGCATACCACCCATGGCTGTCTCCTTCGACAGGGTACAGAGAGGCAGAGGGTTATATGACATCTGATTAGAAGTGGTGCATGGGGCAGGCATTGATGATGTGTGAGGAACTGACTGGAATTTTCTGTGCGCAAACAGGCAGGGGTGTTGCAATTAGGTCTGAAGAAGAAGGAGGAAGTGGTAAGCATTCCTGCTTTGGCCTTCCACCATGTTAGACCACCGCCATAATTGTACAGTAATTTATACTAGGGCAAGAACCTTTCACTCCTAACCCCAGTGTGCAAGACAAGCTCATCCTTGCTCAATCCTAAGATTGGAACTGATACCTGCTGTGGATTCTTTCTCCCAAAAAAGACCCCTTGGTGCCAGTAGATACATTACATTATTTAGTGTCAAGCTTGGAATGTTCTTTGCTGAGAAAATCCTTTTGTGGTGTTTGTAAAATATTGTCAAACCTGCTTTGAGAAGTTTCCCAAGTGTAATCAAACATGTGAAATCCTGACAATAGGAAGAATTATGGTTTACCAAATTCTAACTGGAACACGTTCCCTTTCTCATTTCCAGCACATAGCAGCATAGGCCTGCAGGAGAATGTTCTTCGTCAGAGCAATAGAAAAACCTGTTTCTTCTTAAATGCTGAGAACTCATAGTGAAAAAAGGATGTATTATAATTTTCAAGTACTCTATCTCATTCTATTCTTCTGCCTCTTCCTCTTTCTGTTTCTTCTCCTCCTTCCTACTCCATCTTCTCCTTTCCTTGTATGTATCCTCAGTATTTGTGACACTCTGGGGACTTTGAAATCCTAGGAGAAATTTACACATTGTATTATTAGAAATCAGTTGTAAATTTCTGGTGAGAAAGATTTACTGGACTAAATATACATCATTATTGTTACATAAAGAAAAAGCAGAATAAGAAGATTCTATTTGATCCCTTTGCAGTCAAAATTTGCAAAATTTCCTGTGAAGTTAGCTGCTGCTTTAACAACAAAGAAAATCAAGGATCCTGGAGCAACTAAAAAGAATCAGTTTTGTTACAATTTATGCAGCATCTACTAGTTGTATTGAAGGAACCCTTTATTGGACAAGGCTGATGTGTCACTCACTATTCTCTAACAAGGTGAGTACATCTGTCAAAATGAGAAACTCCGGAATCTTTCCTAATTAGAAAGGTAAAAATAAAGAAATTCTAGACTTTGAATTCATTACGGCAAGTGCAATGTACTTAACCTTTAACTCCTTGGCCACTCCAAATTCTAATGAGATTAATCGAAACAACCAGTAAGAGGAAAATATTGGGTCAGCAATGGAAACTGTGGAGGGAAACATGTCTGAAATATAGAGGATTTTTTGGAAAAATAGAAATAGGTGAATCTGAATGGATAAACCACAAAGAAAGACAGTTAAGGGACCAGATGGAAAAGATGGAAAAGGCTTTCATGTGGAAGATTTCTTTAGAGTTCTTTAAGCCACATGCCCCAGATGAAAGCAATGGAAGTACAGATGCCTTATTGCCTGCCCAAAGCAGCTTTCCCAGTTCTCAAAGCCCATCCCTCGGGTACTACAAGGTTTGGCTACCAGCAGCTTACTCCAACATTCTTCTCTAGAGTACACCTTTACCCAGCTGCATTTTCCCTGTGATTACTTTCTCAATCAATCAATCAATCACCTGCACAGGAATCCTCAATTTAGTAATGGATTCTAGGGATCCTGGCCTCAAATAGTGTCCCAGGAGTAGTCTGAGGGAACATACCCTAAGGAAAAGATTCTGTAGTCAGATCACTCAACGATTACAAAGAGTACCTCATTAATTCGGGCAGATAGAGTTAATGACAGTGCTTGAGAGGCTTTAGCAGTGTGACTGCAAATAATTCTGTTTGTGGTGAATGAACAGAAAAATATGCATTAATTTGGGTGACATCTGTGACTCTATTGTACTGACTGCTATTGTTTATGATCTTGTTTATGTTTTTGTTTAATGATGTTTGTTCTTCATTAAACAAAAACATAAAAAAAGGACTCTCTGCTGGATAAGAGTACTTGTGTCTTTTCACTAATATTTCCCAAGCATGTATGACAGTACCTTATTATTTAGAAGCAAATCAATAGTATTTACCCAATAAATGGACTAAAAGTTAATGGATGTTTTCAAGAAGGAACCACTGAAAAGAAGATTGGTTTGGGGGAATATTTATTGATAAAGGTGCAGACAATGGTGCAGATAACAGAAAGATCACCATCTAAATAACTGGAGAGACCTCCTGCCAGGCAATAACAGTTGAGTTAGTAGATCTTGGGAAATAAGCAATCTCTGTTTTGCCTCACAAAAGTTTAGCCAAAAAGAATGTTTTCTACATCTAGTGTATCACCTTTGTTTCTTGTGCTCTGCTGTTCATCAGCGTAACTCTCGATTTCCCTTTTTACCAGAAACGGACTCAAGATCTCTAGTCCTCTGAGACTGCAGGTGGAAAAGCCAATACTTGTGCTCTCTTTCCATTTTGAACCAGGAAAACTACCTCCACATGTGCTGTGAAATCTTGCAATAATTATACTTAACCCTTACTGTGCTTGGGCTTCAGTCTGCTATTTTAGTTGCTGCTTTCTGTGTTTCGCTTCCCTTTTTTCTTTGTCTCACCTCCTTATGTGTCACTTGAACATTTTTAGAACTCCATTTTTGACTTATTTATAGCTTTTGTAGGTGTATCTCTTTGTAGCATTTTATTAGTGGTGGCCATATACATAAATATGTAATACCATAGTCTATTAGTGCTCATTTTTTACCAGTACATATAAGTGTAGAAATTACTTCCTTTTACATTCCTTTAACCTTCCCTTGCTTATAATAAAAATTATCTTACCTATTTCTTATCTACAAATTTAGAGCCCAGATGCTGGATGGAAATCTCATATCCTGAAGGGGGATTTTTTGACATCTGTGGGAAGTTTGAATCCCTCATTATATTCTTGTGAAGGAGAAGTTCAAGATTCCTATTTAGGCTTTGCTGGAGCGGGTAGAGGTGAAGCATTTTTTATGTGGTTTTTGGCTAGCAGACAGCGACTTTTGTCTAGAAGTTTTCTGTCTTGCTAGACTTCCCCTTTTGTGGTCCTTGGCTAAAGATAGCAGGCTTTCCTCCGGGCTTTTTTTTGGTATGTGCCTATTGTCTTTTCTGTGCTGCCAGTTGTCTTCCTCTGCAACCATGAGATATTTACGGCCGAACGAACGTAGACAGCTCGCCCTCAAGTCGTTCTGTGGGTTTGTCTTTTTCTAGAATATCTCTTCACCTTTCATAGCCTTCTTGTGTTTATTTCATATATGATATTTAGGGCTTTTGTTGTAATCAGTGGAAAGAAGAAGGAAAACACATTTCCTCCTTTTTTCTCAAAAAAAAAAGTTCTGCTCAGTAGATTTTGATAACCTTTGAATGTTAACACATGTAAATATATTACCTATTAAAAGTAAATAAAATTAGAATAATACAATGAAAACAATATAAAGCAGTTTGGATCTTTTGGGTAAAAGAAATGAATAAGAATACCACGTTAAGAACTTTATTCTGTCTCAAAAGGAAAGTACTTAAAAATTAATACAAAGAAACTAAAGATGATTAATATGAAGGGCAGAACTACAACATGCATTCTGGTTAATAATGCAAAAAAAAGATTTAGAAAATGAAAGACAGTAGAAGAGAAATAGTAAAAACACTTGACAATTCACAGAATGCCAAGACAAGTTGAGAAAAATATTTAGAGAAACTGCAATATTTCCAAAGACTGGACATTAATGAAAAGCAATAAAATTTCTTCCTTATCAATCTGTGAAAATATTAAATTTGGTGATATTTTAAGCTAGCCATAGTATGAAAAACAGTACTTCTACATGTAAATTGTTGCAAGATTTCTGGTATGCAATATTATAATAAATGTTAAAATTCCTAAAAATGTTTATTAAGTCTGATGTAGTGATTTCAGTTCTATGATGGTAGGTACCCATGGGAAAGAGTGAAAAGAGATGGTAATGCTTTAACTATAGTATATTTTACAGCAGCACATCATATAATAAAAAAAATTAGACATAATTATATTAGTAAAACTCTTTTAGTATCTACTGTGTATCAAGTACTTTCCTAAACATGTTAGACATAGTAAATCATTTAATCCAACAACCTATGAACTAGGTTTTATTAATCTCATTTCATTAATGAGGAAAATTGAAGCATAGTGACATATGTCAATTGGTAGGATTTAACTTCTGAATCCATACATTTTGCCATTCTATCTGTTGCCTGTCCAGGTAACATTTCACACAGCATCTATATAATGATTTATCATATAATCATTAAAGTAGTATTGCATTTATATTCAAAATGCTTTTTAAAGTTCCAAAGCTACTTATTGTTAATGGAAAGGTTAGTAAATAGAGCAAGGCAGTCTTGGGGGAAAAGATCTAAGTGTAAATTTTGAAAAATGCAAAATCTCAATGTGAAAGATTCATGTCCAAGATCAGTGGTTTTTCTCTTAGAGCTCTATTATCTTGGTGTCATCTCGTTAATAATGTTGTAAATATAATGAAACACCTAATGTTAAGTTGGTATGTGTTGTATAAATTCACAGTGACTGCAGTAAGAAAGATCTTTAATAAGAAACACTGAATTTTCCCTGAGATGATGCCTCCTCTCTTCTAAAATTCTTAACCACACAAAAATAACAAACTTCTCATATTTCTTTGCATAGCTTATTTCATAATAAGGGCTGGGTTTGTCAGCTATAAAAATTTGAGATAAAATTGTTTTCTCTAGAATATCAGAGGCTTATTTTTGAAAAGTGCCTTTAGTATCATGTCTGTTCAGGCATTTCCTGGTCAATGACTTCTGGTTAGAAATGAAATTTAACTGTGGTTCTTTACCCTTTCAGTATCACTCCTCTGACAGTCTTTCTCTTATCTGCAGCTGTTTTACACTTCATGGACTATCCTTCCTGACTCAATGTAAGAGTGGTTTGTGGGATGAACTGAAATTCCAGTGGTTCGTTTCTCAAAGCAATGAGAAGAGCAATATGTGATAGAATGAGTGTGGATCTCTGGAGAAGGTAATCACTGAATCAGAAAGTGACTGAAGTCAGTGAAGACAAAACGAATGCACGACACTCAATATATTTTCTTAAGATTCGTAAATATAATATATCCCAATAACTTACAACACTAAGATATCAAAGGTAGAGTTGACTTTCAGTCACATTTAGTTTATGTTTGGCTAAAGTGTCAACTGAAATGAGAATTATACTAACTACCATATTTCCAACATTACTTTGAAAAAAATCAGAAAGCGTGTCATGCCAACACTTCTAATTTTAATCACAGCTCAAAATAGTCAAGAGCACACCCAGAAAATGACAGTGTATATCTAAATCTGGTGCTTTTTTGTGGTTAACATCACTCTGACCTAACCTTAGATAGGACAGGTGGTTTCTCTTCTTATGGGCAAAATTCTAAACATGGTGTATACTTTCCAAAGGCTATAGTTTGAAGAAGGTTAGTGATGGACAGTTGCATAATTACAGGTATGATGATGAGGCATATGAGAAAAACTATCCTTGTTGAAACTCTTAGAAGTTTTTAATTAAGAGAGACTAAAGGAGACATCCAAATGCTTAGAAGTCACTAAATTATTTTCCTTCACCATTATTTTGCTTCGTTTTTCACATGAGACAATATTCTAGGAGGAAGACAAATATCTAGATTCACATAGATCTTTTTTATAATTGTAAGAAATCTATTGTAGTTTTTGTTTCTTAACTAGACTCACACCTATAGATCATTCCAGGTGATGTAGTTTTTGTCTCTTCCAATATGTAACAATGCAGTACCAATAGCCATGTGAGTAATGCATAGTTTGATCTATACCAAATTAAAGGTTTATAAATGCACATACTAGTGAGCAGGCTATCTAACTAGATATAAAACCAGAAAAAGAATGGTAACCTGAAATACGCTTGCTATAAAGATTTGAACCCACAAGAACGAAACACTATCTACTCCACAATAAGGTGGGGTGCCCTATCCACCCCATCAAAGTGGTGGAATAAGCACAATATCAAATTAGATCCTCAAAAATTCTCATAAGAAACTGGAAATATCCACCTCAGTGCTGCAAATCGGGAATAGGTGATAGATGAATGCAACCTACTTGCAGCTAGGGAATTTCTGCAAATTTTAATGGGAACAAGCAAGGGCATTGGAAACTGTTACAATAGACACAATCTACCTTTGAGAATGTGTGAAAGTTGGCAGTTCCAGGATGTTGCAATATGCATTTAGTAAGGGAAACACACTGGAGAGGCTCTCAGACTTCTCCCTAACATAAAGACGCTACCGAACTGAGAAGCAATATTCAGCTTTGTGCCTAGAACAGTTGTGACCCTAGGGAGGAGAACTGGAAGCTATCAACCACAAGATGTAGTAGACATATAAGAACAAAGCTGGAGAGGGAGGTTTGAGATAAAAACTTCAGTACAGAGATAATATTTATACCAGATGAAATCACTAAGTGAGTGTATAAATGAAAAAGAGATGTTGAAGAAATGAGCCATGGGATATGTCAACTTTAGGAAGCTGGATGGAAACAGGAAAAAAGGATCCAATAAAGAAGACTACAGCAGGGCACGGGGGTGCATGCCTGTAATCCTGGCACTTGAGAGATTGAGGCAAGAGGTTATCCATGAGTTCGAGGCCAGCCTGGGGTAGGTAGTGAGTTCAAGGTGGACCTGAACTACACAATGCGACCTTGTTTAAAAAAAAAAAGACCAAACTGAACCAACCCCCGCCCCCCCAAAATGAAGAGGAATACAGAGGAGAGAAGAGATAATTGTTTCAACTGTGTCAGAAGTGCTTCTTAATCAAGATGATGATTCATTGTTTCATTGAGATAACAGTAAATATTTATGGCTAATAATCCATGCAGCTCTGGAAATGATGCAACTGCCATCACTTTGACAAATATGTGGACACAGAAAATAGCTTAATATTCCTCTCTATACAATACAATGGTAACTGCTGTCTGCAGTGCACCTGAGCCAGCTCTCTGGGATGGAGGGGTGAAAAGTGACAGCACATGTGAAGGCTCTGTGCTCTGAGCCAGCAGATACGGACAGCAGGAGTTGTCCATCAGGATGGCCAACTAGAGGATTTTACATAGAACAGGTACACAAGGGGTTTCACTGCTCATCAGATCCCCGTGAAATGTTCTCTAATAGACTGAAAGATTTCTTAAGGAGTCTCTGTGGGGGTAGATGTTGAATCTAGGTAGAGAGGCACTGGATTACGCAGAAAATTATCAGACTCTCCTGAAGAATGGAAGCACTGAAGGCATCACAACTCTCCCTAGGCATGCAGTATAATCAGTTTTTCATGCCTTTCGTGATTTGGAGGGTTCTAACTTAGGCAGCCTGTACCTTCACTGGAGACTTCATATGAAGAGCCTATAGATAGCCATCTTATTGAAAAGAGGACTTGCTGGGTAGATACACCAATGACACTGTAAAGGAACCCCTCTTCTACCAATGTTAATCCAATAATTCTTCACTTGTAGTTACAGTGAATGCTTGACTTATGAGCTCAATTCATTCATGAGAACTAGTTGTCACTCAGGTTGACTGTAAGTCCCTAAGGTCTTGGGAGAGTCGATAGCACACTAGGACCTGATTCTGCCTCACTAGGTCTCAATCTTTTCAGAACAAATACCTAGTTTAATTTTATCCATTTCTGTCTTTTCTTTAACACTGCTCTGTAGCGTGTCGTCAAGCAAATGAATGCAGTGATTGGCTTTTTCTCTGTCTGGATGGGTCTTCTGTACAAATGTTTGTAGCTCTGCCCATTTTTTCAGGATTTCCTTTTTTCAGAAGAAGAACTTTGCTGAACAGATTGTTGCTACTTCCCTTCCTCTTCAGAAAGGTCCTCAGCTGCCATTCTCTGTTGCTCAGTCAGAAGTTGCTGAAGTTCCTCTGTAGACAATTCCTCTGAGTGATCCTCCACCAGTTCCACAACATCACCACTGTCTGCTTGCAAACCTGTGAACTCACGTTAGTGCCAGTATCATGAAACACAGGATCAGCTGAAGGCTCAGGTTTCTCTACACAGCCTCCAAATTCTCTTTCTTTGTATACAGGAAGATCTCAGTGTCCTTAGAGAGACACTGTTGCAGGATTTCTCGGTTAACTCTCCCCCCACCACACGCACAAAAAGGAAGTATAATTTTCCTTCTAGAATTCTTCAAGGGTTAAATCTGTATCTGAGACTGTCTAGAAGCACTGCAGGAACAGTTATTTTGTGTGTAACTTCTTAAAGTTATCTATAATCTGCTGGTCCATACACTGCAGTAGAGGAGTTGTACTAGGTGGGAGAAACTCATCTAAGAGTCATGGGAATTCTTCAGCCAATTCTTCCAAATCTCATGGGCAAGCAGGAGCATTGGACATGATGAGGAGAATCTGGAGTGGTAAACCTTTGTACTCTAGATATTTCTTAACAGTGGTACAGAAAACCCCCCTGATCCACTCAAGAAAATATACTTTTGTTACTCAAGTTTTGTGTGAAATCACTGCATGGTCCCTACCCTATTCTCAGTGACTTTATGTTTTATGAATACTCTAGAGGTCTCAGAATGATAAACCAAGAGAGGATTTATCTTGAGGTCACCACTTGCATTGTCACATAGCAATAAGTTTAGCTTATAGGCTTCTGGCCTGGCATTGTCTTCTCTTCTTGGGTAATGTGTATTTTTCTGGGTATTTCTTTGAGAAAAGACCAATTTCATCACAGTTGAAAACTTAATGAAAACAAAAGTCGTATCACTGACAAGTCTGAGTCATTGTTTCTAAATTGTGGGTGTAATTTTAAGCACTAGGTGCATCACCATGCCTAATTATGCTATGAACCCCAGTTCTTGCTGTAAAGTGTGAAACCACCCATTACTGGCATGAAACATTTCACCATTATCACTCACTAGTGGAATACCCTTTATGAGATCTGCATTTATAGCCCTATATTTTTCACAAATTA
>PVJX010034387.1:0-18974 GCA_004027295.1 Dolichotis patagonum
TGTCCAGTGATAGGAGCTGTGTATTGTTAACCACTGTATTCCTTACGGTTATGTTTTTTGGCGCAGTTGAGAGAGACCGACAAAGCCTTAATTGCCTGTGAGCGGAGGACTGCTGGAGATTGCGACGACCCTCAAAGGAGTCAAAACCTGGAGTCATTTTTATGAGGCTGGAATACAGATGGACAGACTACGTGAGTGGACAGGTCATCATGTTGGGAGAGAACTGAAGGACTTTTTGGCGCAGAGGGTGGAGACTACTTGAGAGAACGGTGTACAGGGAGGAGGCGTGGAGGAACTCTGGCGCATGCGCAAAAGGCAGACAAAGTTTATTATTCTGGGACCAGAAGAGGATGCAGGAGTTAGTATAAGAGACACGTGCTGTTGCTTTAGGAGTCAGGGCCACGTTGGACAGGCGCCACACTAAGTCTGGTAGCGTCTCACGGGAGCTAAACACATCACTTACAATGTGTTGTTGTTGTTTTATTGATGGGACCATAGGTTTCATTGTAGTTTTGCATTGTAAGATATTGAATTACATGGTAGAAAACTATTATGCATTTTTCCTCTTTTTTCTCTAATAATTGAATAAACTTTTCATTACTGACTCCTGTTACACATGGCTAAAGCCAAGTCAATTCTATTGACAGTGACTATTCCAAGGATAAATATGCAGTTCTTGCACCAGGCCAATGAGAAGTCCTTTTCAGATATTTACCATGTACATTTGTTTTCTTTCTGTGAATACAAAGTAAATATCCATTATTTTTTCTCCTTAAGACATTCTGTATATAGACACACATATAAGTTTGCATCCCTGGTTCCAGAGATATGTGGTTTGATAATTTTAAGGTACACCTTTCCCTATACAGATGCTGAACAAATGACAGAAAAGAAAATCAGACAGAAAAACAATTATGTAACAGATGTATTAATACTAGAATCTTTTGGTGCTTGGTAATCAGTCTTTGACCCACACCGCAGAACAAAGTAGATTTATCTCTTAGTTGGGAATATTCTAAATCACTATTTCTTTCTACCAGAGCCCATCTTAGCAGAGACTAAGGAAGAAAGAGGTGAGTACCAGAGATAGATGACCTTCAAAAAGCCAGGAGGGTGGAAGGCACTCCCCAAGGTCGTCCCAGAAGAAATGCTTAGCAGGGAAAGGTACCAACAATGTTACCTTCATCACTGCAGTTCCAAACAGAAACACAGATCAGAACAGTAGTAAGTCTTCCTAACACATCTAAATAAAAGCACATGCAAATTTCACTAAAAATTGGATTTTATGTAACAAAATGGAGTATTTTTTTAAAAAAATCTAAAACTACTGTTTGTTCAAAAGACAGTTGCTGTTGTGTACACATGACATTTCTTCACTCATAAAATTCTACACTTGTGACTGTCTTGTTCATTGTAATTCAGCTAGTTATATGAGCATGCTTTTGCATCTTAATTCTGAAATAACTTCAAACATGAACTTTAGCAGGAGAAGGAACAAATTTCAACAGAAATATCAGCAGTACCCTCTATACTCTGGAGAGTTAATAAAAAAATTCAATTTTGGAAATATAGGACTTTAGTACTATCTTCAATTTCAAGTAATCTTTAATCATATACTTTTTCTTTCCAGTGAGGCAAGTAACATTTTTGCCTTAATATTCCATGAAATTTCTTTTTGACTATATATAACTAGAACTACAGAATCTATAGAAAAGGTGCATGAGAAAACACTACTGTTATGAATTTTGTATTTTGAAAGATTGCTAAAATAAGACAGATAGGGATTCAAACAATGGTCTTAATTTCCCTTCCAAGTGAAAATAATATAGAAATTCAATATAGTTCTAGAAAGATTAGCCAGAGCAATCAGAAAAGAGAGAGAAGTAAAAGGAATAAAAATAGGAAAAGAAGAAGTTAAATTATCATTATTTGCAGACATTATCCTCTACATAGAAGACTCTCAAAACTCCATTAAGAGACTAGTAAAGGTAATGAACAAATTCAGCAGCATAGCTGGATACAAAGTCAACATGAAAACATCAATAGCATTCCTGTACATGACCAAAAACTTGCTGAGAGAGAAATTATGGAAATATTGACTTTCACAATAGCATCTAAATAATGAGATGCTTAGGAATCAAACTAACCAAGAATGTAAAAGAACTATATGTGGAAAATTATACTACTTAAAAAAGGAGATTGAACAGGATTTTAGAAAATGGAAGTATATTCCTTACTCTTGGTTAGGAAGAACCAACATTGTGAAAATGGCCATATTCCCAAAACTGTTATACAGGATCAATGCAATCCCAATCAAAATACCTATAACATACCTTATAGATCTAGGGAAAATGTTCTTAAATTCACTTGGAAACAGAAGCCCAGAATAACAAAGGCAGTTCTGGGCAACAAAGGCAAGACTGGAGGCATCTCAATTCCTGACTTGAAACTATACTACAAAACCACAGTAATAAAATCAGCATGGTACTGGCAAAGAAATAGACCTGAGGACGATTGGAACAGATTAGAAGATTAAAAACACTACTACAAAGACACTCAGCCACCTTATATTTGACACAGGGGCTAAACATGTTCACTGGAAAAAAATAGGCTCTTCAATAAATGTTGTTGGAAAAATTGGCTTTCCAAATGCCAAAGATTGAAAATAGATCCATGCCTATCACCATACACTAAACTAAAGTCAAAATGGATCAAAAACTTAAATATTAGAACAGAAACACTAAATCTAATGGATGACAGGTAGATAGAAGTCTAGGGCACAGAGGGGTAGGCAGAGAATTGATGAAAAAAACACAAACTGCACGGGAAATACTTCAAAGAATCAACAACTGGTATCTCATATTACTAAAAAGTTTTTTCACTTCAAAAGAAATCACCCACAAAGTGAAAAGAAAACACACAGAATGGGAAAGAATTTTAGCTAACAATGCCTCAGACAAAGGACTTATATTCAGAACATATAAAGAACTGAAAAACATCAAGCCCCTCAAATTCAAAGACCCTCTCCAAAAATGGCCATCAGAGCTGAATATACAGTTCTCAGATGAATATATACAAATCACAAATAAATATATGAAGAAGTGTTCACCATCACTGGTCATTCAAGAAATGCAAATTACAACAGTATTGAGATTTCATCTTACCTTGGAAAGAATGGCCACCATCAGGAAAATATGTGATAACAAATTTTGGATGTCAATATGGGGAAAAAGGAACACTTCTCTGCTCTTGGTGGGAGTGCAGACTGGTGCAACACTGTGGATATCAGTATGGAGATTCCTCAAAAAACTAGGATTGGAAATTCCATTCAATCCAGCCATTCCTTTCCTGGGTAATTTCCCAGAAAAATTGAAAAAGTCATGTCACAGTGCTATATGTGCACTCATGTTCATAGCAGCACAATTTGTAATAGCTAAATCTTGGAAACAACCAAAATGCCCATCAACCACAGAGTGGATGAAAAAAATGTGGTATTTTTATACAATGGAATACTACTCAGCTATAAAAAGGATGAACTTGAGGCCTTTATAGGTAAATGGAGGCAACTTGAGAATGTCCTCATAAGTGAAATAAACAAGACTTATATTAGTAAATGTCATATTGTCTCTCTAGTGTAAAAACTAGTAAAAACTGACAGAGTAATGGGACCCAAAAATATAATAGATATTGTAAAAGTGAAAGGGAAGGAAAGTGCTGTAAAGAGTATAATGGTATGTATAGTGTGTAAGGTAGATGATCATACTACTGAATTTCTGTGGGATCATTGAACAGAGGAATTTTCACTGTCAATGTTTGAGTATCTAGCCACTTTTTGTGCTTTGATTTTGTGACTTTGGCAACTATTTTCAAAATAACAATCTGTAATGTATCAACTAGCAATTTATGATATTAATTTTTTTGAATTTTGTATTAGTCTACTTTTCTGTTTTTCTATTTTGTTTTTTTTAAATTTTCATTTCTTTAAAAAAGATAACAATACATAATATAACAACCATTATTAAATTTCTTTCATTCTGTTTTGAAAACATATATTGTTATTGTTTTGGGTTTCTTGTTGTTGTTTGTCTCTTTTGCTTTTTGTTTCTCTTTTCTGACTTTTTTCTTTTTAAAATAAAAAATTAATAAAAAAAAGAAAATAGTAGCTAAGTCTCACAAATGGAACTCTTTTATTCATCCCTTTTTTCCTTAGGTAATAATTAAGAATAATAATATTTGAATTAATAATTCAGCAAAGATGTATTCAATAGTATCTTTAAATTTACTTAAAATAACAAAATATTGAATATGTAAAATATAATATTTCCTAAAATTTCTCCTACACCTAACACATATTATGAAACATTCATCAGAGAGAAAACTACAGATTCTGAAAAATACACCCACATTAAAATTTTAGAATAAAAATTATTAGATTATATACTGTAACTGTCAATGATTACTCAGAAACAAACCAACAGAAGACATATTTTGTTATGATGGTCTTCTCAAATTCTAAGTATTAAAGTTATTTATACAAAAATCACTAGTGGATTATTTGTGAAGTGGGATCAAGTAAAAATATTGTTTATGATAAAAGGATTACAGTTTTAATCAAGTAATGCTTAGGAAGACAATGTGACTGATTTTTCTTGGGTACAATTAACAGGAAATACTACTTTATCTGTATATTTTTCCTGAGGGTTATGATATTAAAAATTATCTTCTCAAGGAAGAAATTGCAAAGGCATGTAGTTAACAGAGAATCTCCAAATTAAAGTTCAATATTTTCTTGATTTTATCTTCACTTTGTATATATGAGAAATATTTATTGATAATCACATTATTTCTATCAGTTTTACTTTCTGATCATGTGACAAGGAAAGCTTTGCACCAAGTATTTTGTAAATTAAATATTTTGAGTGAATAAAAAAATAAGGAGCAGATTGAATTCTCAAGTTAAATAGCATATCCTAAATAAAAATAGTTAAATGTGTGCCTCATGGAATATCTCCACATCATGTGCTTTTTAATTGCTATGCCTATTTCAGATATCAAACAGCTTAGTCAAATGAAGTGTATAAAAATAGTGCATGGCAATGATTTAGAACATCTGAAGTATCATCTCAACTCAGTAACCAGGCAGAGTCAAGACACAGCCATATATATATATATATATATATATATATATATATATATATCCAAGTAGGTCATGCAATGTCATTTAGTACAATTTTCAGAAAATTTTTCCGACTGTGATGAACTTTCTACAATGTTTTTGCTTATTTCCAAAGGAAAAATTTTTGAAGTGAACAAATTGGGCATATTGGTCTATATTCACTAGAGAATATATCCATTTATCAACTCATTCAAAAACAATTCCCACCTGGATCTCCGAATATCTTGTTCATTGAAAAAGCTAGGATAATTCTCTCTTATTTTAGTACTTATGACTTGATTGTCCCAGATGTGGCTGGTGAGGGGAGTGTGAGTTGGGCTCTTCCCTTCCTGCGTTGTTCAACTACTGCTCCCCTGGTAACAGAAGTCTGAGATTTGACCCTCCTCTGCCCCACTGGTGGACTCGGGGCCTGGAGACCTGCCAGAATGCCAGTGACACAGTAGGACCCTGCTTAGGCTCACAGAATGGAAAAGTGGAACTAGAGGCAAGGGAATGCTGAATGCAGCAGTAGCAATATGAGCCAAAAGGTGCAAAGTTAGGAGAAACATTGTTGGGCTTAGGACAAAGATATGAAGAATAGAAATAGGTAGGTAGGACTGCCTTCTTTTCTTGTATTTTCTCTCTTTTGTTTTCTTTTTCTTATCTAAACTACTGAGAACTCCAGTCACAGAAAATTAATCCCATCACCCACATCCAGAGACAAAGATCAGACCTGAACAAAGCAAAAGTCCAACCTCAACCTTGTCCAGGGTACACCTTTCTGGGATCCAGTTTGGGCCTTCTGCGGCACTATAGGGGAATTTCATGACTTTAATCTTGCTGTATCTGACTGGTCTCCCTCTTAGTATTCACCTGGATTAGTGTTTTGTTTTGTTCTGTTTTCTTTTGTTTGGTTTAACTTCATTATGTTGTTTGATTCTTATTGTTTTCCCTTATTTTCTTATTTTCTCTCTGTTCTGTTTTGTCCAGTTTTTCTTTTTTCCTATTTTTTTCATGTATTATGATAATTTTTACTGTATTTTCTTTCATTTTCTTTTTCTTTTCTTTCTTTCTTCTTTTGATTCATTATTTAGATCTCTAAATTTTCTTTATGTTCTACTCATCCTTTTCTTCTCTTTCAGCAGCTATCTCACTTGATTTTATGATACTTTCATGTGAGTAAACATTGACTCTTCTCTTTCTGGTTCACTAAAATGTCTCTAGGCCTTCTTTCATAATCCCTCCCTCCTATGACTGACAATTACTCAATACCTGGGTGATCATTCTGTGCCCTCCAGCCTTGCTTCTAATATATTTAACCTCACTCATCTCTCCATTGTACCCACTATACTCTAAACCCCATCCTACATTAAAGTAAAATCACTCTATTGAGTGGAAAATTATTGTATATGAGTACCTGGCATAAATTCGGTTATATTTCTGTAGACCTTCCTCTTATAATTATAGATATCAGGATAACAGTTATCACAGTTTGTCACTAGCCATGCTGTACTTGAATCTATTAGTTTTTTCTACTGAACTTGTTTAACTAGGATGTCATACATGCTATCACCAGCATTTCCCACTTGTATGAGAATGCTGCAAATCAAGAGATCATAGCCATCACTACAGTCCAGTACCAAAAGAAAGGGACCTCACTCAAATAGACAGCAACTCTTCAGTCTTAATATATTGTGAAAGTAAGTTCTTGGGACAAAGTGAAAGACCAAGAACTACCTACATCTGAAAGACATCTAGAGGAACATCTGAAAGACATCCAGTGGAACAGATATGTCCTATGAAGCCTCAACACCAGTGATAAGGCTATCTAGATAAGAAATCTACAAGCATCAATACAGCAAACAAAATAAAATAGAAAATAGAAGTGACAAGGTGAAGAAGCAGAATGTAATCTCAAAAGACCAACACACACAGGGCAAGCCCAGAGCACAAAGATATACAGAAAAAATTAGCTGCCAACATTATCAAAATGAAAGACATTAATATAAAAATGGAGCATCTTGGGAAAATGATGGAAACCGTGACTGACAAAGATAGTCAAGAAATGGAATCAATGAAACAGATCCAAACAAAAATGGAGGAAATTAAAAACTCCATTGAAAGTGTATACAGCAGATTGAATGAAGGCAAGGTGAGAATATCAGATTTTAAAAAAAGGAACCTGACTAACTAAGAAGATATCTTGAAAATAGCAAGAGACTGTGAAAAATCAATCCAATGTCAACAGCATGCAGCACAGAAGAACAAAATCAGTTTGAATGAAACCAATGAAAGCTGGAGACAGCACAAATCCTTTAAAAACATCTTCACAGAAATAATTGCAGAAAACATGGATAAAGAAGTTGTCATATAAACAAATGAAGCATATGGATCTCCAAATAGCCACAACCAAAATAAATATTCACTGAGGCATAGAATAATCAAGATTTCAGAAATTTAGCACAAGAACAAAATATTAAAAGCAACTAGAAAAAAATCATATCAGTTATAAAGGGAAATCTATCAAAATCATATCACACTTCTGAACACAAACTCTCTAATCAAGCATAGCTTGGAGTGAGATATTTAAAGTTCTAAAGGAAAACAGTCTTCAACTCAGATTGATGGACACCACAAAACTGTCTTTCAAAAACCGATGTATAAATAATTTACCTCCATGACAAAGAACAACTGAAGAAACTTATGGCTACAAAACCAGCTCTACAGAATGCTCTGAAGGACATATTAGAAAGAAATAACAATGATGACAAACCCATTAACATCAACAGAAAGAAGTCACCAGGCAGAGCAAACAGTTAAACAGGGGAGAAATGCAGGAAGTAAACAACAGAGAAATAGTATGAAAAAGAAAAGCCAGTACATATCAGCAGTAATCATCAATGCAAATGCATTCAACTCACCAACCAAAGGAAAGATACTGACAAAATGGATCTAGAAACAAGACTCAACAATATGCTGCACTGAAGAAGCACATTTAACACAAAAAAAAATATTGAGATATTAAAAACCAAAGAATGGAAAGCAATTTTCCATGCCCAAGGAACCCTGAAAGAGAAGAGATATCCATTCTATTTGCAGATAGTTGCAAACTTTGAGCCAACCTTGATCAGAAAAGACAAAGAAGGTCACCAAATTCTTGTCGAGAAAAAATTCTAAGAAGATGATATAACAATTATAAATATTTATGCACCAAACATAGATTCACTAACCTACATAAAATAAATATAGACAGACATAAAAAAATCCCAGAAATTATCAATACCTACAATCAGAACACATATTCAAATAAAGTGGAAAACAGAGAAGAAATGGACAGATTCCAAAACACAATTGAATCGCCAAACTAAATCAAGAGTATATAAAAATTCTAAGTTACCTGATATTAACTATTGGAATGAAAAATGTACCAAGAAAGAAAATGTCAGGCCTTGGCAGAATCACTGTTGAATTCTCCAAGAAACTTAGAGATGAACCAATGCTACTAATGCTGAAATTCTTTAAAGAAATTGAAAGTGAAGCAACACTTACAAAATCATCCCTGAAAGCAACTATTATCCTGATTCCAAAAACAGAGAAGAATGCAACCAAAAAAAGAAAACTGCAGGTTAATCTCTCTAATGAACATAGATGCAAAAATCCTTAATAAGATATTGTTAAACAACATGCAGCAAATCATCAAGAAGATTGCACATCATGAACAAGTAGGATTCATCCCAGGAATGCAAGATTAGCTCAATATACACACAAGTCAATAAATGTACCACATCATATTAACAGATCAAAAGACAAAAATCACACGATCATCCCAACAGATGCAGAAAAAGCATTTGACAAAGTCCAACACCCATTGTATTAAAAAAAAGTCATGAATGAAATTCAGCCTGCAAGGTTTTTCAGTTTTAATAAAATTTCATTTCATTAGAATAAATGACTTTCACCTCAAAATTATAAAAAATAACAAACTAACTGCTAGCATTATATTAAATGTTCCAAAGCTGAAAACTTTCATTCTAAAATCAGCAACAGGCTAAGGATGTCCAATTATACCACTTCTATTCCATATAGTTGTGGAAACATTAGCCAGAGCAACTAGACAATTTTAAAAAAAAGATAAAAGGAATAAAGATAGAAAAAAATTATCATTATTTGCAGGTAACATGATGCTCTACATAGAAGACCCAAAAACTCCACCAAAAAACTTGGAGAGTTAATATCTAAATTGAGTAGTGTAACATTATAGAAAGTCAACATTCAGAAATCAATACATTCCTGTACACAAGCAACAAACTCAGAGAGAAAAATAACAGAGAACACACTGTTCACAATAACATATTAAAAATGAAATATTTAGGAATCAATCTAACAAAATTTGTTAAAGATCTGTATAGTGAAAACTATAGTACGCTAAAATAAGATCAAAGAGGATATCAGAAAAAGGAAAGATATCACTTACTTTTGGATAAGAACAATCAATCTAGTAAAAATGGCCTTAATCCCAAAACTGCTACACATATTTAAATCACCTCCATCAAAACACCATTAGCATATCTCCCAGATCTAGAGAAAGCATTCCTAAAATTTATTAGGAAGCAGAAGACATCTAGAATATAAAAAGCAATTCTCGACAACAAATGCAAGTGAGGGGTCATCACAATTCCAGACCTGAAATTACACTACAAAGTTACTGTGATAAAATCATCCTAGCATTGCTAAAAAAGGAGGCCTGAGGATCAGTGGAACAGGATAGAAGATGCAGGCACAACCCTAAATACACTCAGTTACCTTATCTTTGATAAAGGAACCAAACATGTTTGTATTAAAGGTGGTCTTTAATAAATACTGCTGCACAAACATTGTTTTCTCATACTAAAGTCTAAAGTTAGATCCATGACAATCACCATACACTATGAAAGGTTCTTGCCCTAGTATAAATTACTGTACAATTATGGTGGTGGCCTAATGTGGTGGAAGGCCAAAGGTGGAACACCTACCACTTCCTGCCTCTCCCTCAGCCTTAATTGCAACTCCCCTTCTGTTTGTGCATGAAGAAAATTCCAATCAGCTCCTTGAGCACCATCAATGCTCACTCTAAGTACCACCCCCGCTCAAAGGTTACACATGTCACATACCCCCCATATTCTGGTCAAAGGAGACAGCCTAGCCACCATGGGTTGTGTGCTCCTTCCCACATCCTCACCTTAATGAACCTTTTCTTTTTGTACTTTTGCTTCTCTATTGCATCAGAAAACTCTTTCACACCAAACTAAAGTCAAAATGGATCAAAGGTCTAAAAGTATTAAAATAGAAACATTTAATTTATTGGAAGACAAAACAGGTAGATACCTTGAAGACATACATGTAAGAAGAGACTTAATAACAAAAACACAGACTGCAAGGGAAATATTACAAAGAATCAACAAATGGCATCTCATCTTATTACAAAGCTTTTTGGGCTGGAATTTAGCTCAGTAGCCTAAAGCTCAAAGTTGTGAGTTCGATCTTGAGTACAAAAAAAAACCTTTTCTTCAACAAATGGAATTACCAATGAAGTGAAGAGATGACCCACAGAGTGGAAAAAATTTAAGCCAGCCTTCTCTCAGAAAAAGGATTTATGTCAAGAACATAACGTTACAGGTAGCACAGTTAGTTCAAAATATTACGGGCAGTGAGACAGGGCTAGGCCCTCGAAGAAGCCAGCACAGAGGACCAAATTCCTGATGATCTTGGAGGAGACACAAACCTCTTCTTGGGCCCTATCCTGGGACAGACAGAAGGCAAAACAAATGTAGCCACACCCTTAAATATAATCCATATGGATTAAATCTGGATCACCTTGAGAAGTCAGGAGTCACCATTCCAATCCCTAGGGAAGAGTCTCTGCTTTCTAAGAATGCCCACCTTCTACGTGACTCGCTTCTGCATTTGTTCCCAATTTAATCAATTTTACCTGAGCTATTAATCTTATTGGTTGAACATAGCTCTGTCCCATCTCATGTTCATCTGCCTTGTGAGTTCCCAGTTTTCCCCAACTTTAGTCCCATCTTACCTCATGGTTTTACTCTATAAAAGTCCCAAGAAAATAAAGAATCATTGGCAAATCACTTGGGACCCCTTCTATCTCTCTCTCAGACAGAAGCTTTCTTTCTCTCAATAAATATTTCTGCTCTTAACCTCTGCTGTTTCTAAAACTTATTCTTCAATTTTAGAGAACATAAACTCATTCTGGACATACAGTAGTTTGGGAGTTTCACTCCCTTAGATCAACATGAAGAACTGAAAAAAATCAGACCATCCAAATTCAAAGAATCCATCAAATATGGATATCTGAAATGAATGAATACAAATTTTGCAAATGAGGAAATATAAATGGCAAATACAGGAAAAAATGTTCAACATCATTGGCCATTCAAGCAATGCAAATTAAAACAACACTGAAATTCCATCTCACCCCAGAAACAATGGCTATCATCCAAAAACAAAAAAATATCAGCCAATAAGAAATGCTGGTAGAGGAATCAGGAAAAAGATACACTTCTCCATTCTTTGTAGGAGTGTAAACTACTGCAAACCACTGTGGAAATAAGTGTAGAAATTCCTTAAACAACTGAGATTAGAGGTTCCATTCAACTCAGCTATTCCCCTAGCGGATACCTTCCCAGAAGAATTAAAGACATCATACTATAGTGATATATGTGTACTCATGTTTATAGTACACATATTTGTAATAGCTAAATCTTAGAAACAATCCAAATAGAGGAATGGATTAAAAAGATAAATTTTTATACAATGACATTCTACTCAACCAACCATAAAGGATAAACTAGAGACTTCTATCATTAAATGAAATATAATTTGATACCATACACATAGTGAAATAAAGTGGAGCCATACCTATAAACACTGTATTGCTTCACAACTGTGGGAAACAATGAATGAATCAGATCTAAAATCTACAAGAGCCGTGAATTTAGCTCAGTGGCACAAGTAACTACTTGGTAAAATCCAGATCATAAGTTCAATCCTCAGTACCAAAAACATAAATAAATATAATAAATGTTATGAATTGGGAAGAAACTGTTCAAAAGAAAAGACTACCAGGATGGAGAAAGAGAAACAGAAGGAAGGCAAAAAGTAAACAATATACTTATACACAGGACAGTTAACATAGTTATACAGCTAATGTCTCTCAGTTCATTGGAAAGAAAGGTTTGTGCTAACATTGCTTGGAAAATTATCATGTCTACATCTTGTACACTCAATGACTAGTATGAAGACAACTCACAATGTGTTAGTTATTGTGACTTTCCTAGTAGCCTGTTTTGAAACTGTTTTATTATAATTTTTATTCTTTCTTCTTTAAAATAAAAATGAAGACTCTAAGGAAAGAAATGATTGGCTCTGAGTCACTGATAATGACAACACACACACACCATGAAGTGTACACACAGAAGAAAACACACTGAATCTTATGTTAAGTTTCTCTATTACTGAAGGTTCTGTACTTTTTAAGAAGCGATCATTTTCAATATTAGCTAGTGTCCTTACTGAATGTCATTAGATACTACCCTGATTTGTTCTTCATTACATTATAGATTCATTATTAAACAAGCTCAAGAAATGATATTTTTCATCAAGTTTAAAATATTAGTTTCAATTTTGCCTCAGAAGAAGATGTTTTATTCATTGGCAA
The DNA here is from genome assembly GCA_004027295.1 of Dolichotis patagonum. Taxonomy (NCBI): domain Eukaryota; kingdom Metazoa; phylum Chordata; class Mammalia; order Rodentia; family Caviidae; genus Dolichotis; species Dolichotis patagonum. The sequence goes on from PVJX010034387.1 coordinate 12,867, forward strand.
AATTCCCAGTTCCATAATATAAGGGGAATAAATTATGTACATTTGGATTGCACTTTAGTGGTTTCTTAATTAAGAAATGGTAACCATCATCTAAGGGGACACATTTTATTTAGCAAGTGAAAGAAAAGATCCATTAACCCTCATAAATTCCAATATTTATCACTAATATGAATTTAAAATGACTGTACATTTTTTCATTTGGTAAAAAATATAATTCTAAGAGATTAAGAATAAAGAATGAACAAATTCTCAGCTATATAGACATAACAATCATTTTGAATAATTAAATGTAAAATGTGATAATAAGAATGCATTGACTACAGAGCAGGTTTGGTTACCAAAGAGCATGTTTGTAGATTTTAACACTGTTTAATGCTGATATCTTTATCAGTAGTCATATCTGAAAGCCTGGAACTTCTTAAAAATTATTTGCATCTTTGTATTTCTAGGACAGTTACTTGAGCCATGTGTTTGGTGACAAAAGAAACCTCTAAAACTTGTAAATTATGTCAAAAATTTACCCAGAGAAATTTTCTGAAATCTGTGTAACATATATTTCTTAACAGAGAGAAAACAAAGAAGCAAAATGTAATGTTCTGATTTGGCACAGAAAAAATAAAGCACTTAAATAAAACATTAAATATGTTGTACAATAAGATGGAATTAAACTGGTATAGATATGGATATTTTTCTAAAATAGCAATGACTTAAAGTTTTTGTGTTAAAAGCACATATATATACAATCTTAAAAACAATGGCAGGCATTTCTAGGAATATTAATTCCCTCCGCGTCATTGTGAAGAATGTGTAGTCTAGTGTTACATAGTGGAACACTCTGTAGACATCTACTAAGCACATTTGTTCACAGGTTTGGTTCAGTTCTGGTATTTCTTTGTTGATTTTTTTGTCTAGCTGACCTACCTGCTTATGACAGTGGAATATTAAGGTTCCCCTTTATAGTTGTGTTCATGCTCATTTAATTTTTCATGACTGTTTATATTTCTTCTATATAGTTGGGTATAACTGTATTTGGTGCATATATAGATTGCTGCCAAAAATAAAAAAGGAGAAATGGAAGGCAATATATATATTATATAATATATATTATATATAATATATTATACATAATATACAATATATAATATATTATATACCATATATAATATCTAATATATATTATATAATATATATAGTTGTTAATACTTTTTAGAATTTTCTTTTAACAAGTATGCAATGACCTTCTTTATTTCTTTTGATTAGACTTGGCTTGAAGTTCAAATTGACTGCAAATAGAATAGCTATCACTGCTTTTTTTTTCTGGGTTCCTGTTGCTTGGAAATTTCAGCCTGAGCAATTAAACAAGAGAGAAGAATAAAGTGAATAAAAATAGGAAAGGAAAATTAAAATTTTATTATTTGCAGATGATGTGATAATCTACATAGAAGACCCAAAAATCCCCACCAAAAGACTTCCATATTTAATAAGCAGATTCAGTCATGTAGCTGAATACAAACTTAACACTCAAATATCAATGCAATTCCTGCACACAAATAACAAACTCATTGAGAGAGAAATTAAGGGAAACCATGCTTTTCATAATAGAACCAAAATACAAGAAAAGAAATACTTAGGAATCAAACTATCAAAGAAAGTAAAAATATAAATTTTACAACTAAACTACTGTGAAATAGGAGATTAAAAAGTGCTACCAGAAAATAAACAGATATATGTTGCTCTTGTGTAGAAAGAACCAACCTAGTGAAAATGGCCATACTCCCTGTGGTGAACTAACCACAGGTCAAAGGATGACACCCAGCTGAACTGAATCAGCATGCTGCTTGTGGTAGAAGGCCCACCTGAGGATTGCTGCCAAAACTACAAGGAGAACTGGAGGGCAAGACGGTGTGCTCCTGATTCTTCTCCAGAAGCTTGTCATGCTAGTTTTCCTGGCAAGAACTGAGCTCTTCTCATTGTCTAAGGACCTGAAGTCTTTCTTCACTGATGATGTCTGTGGTTCTCTTTGGGGGAGCTCTGGCCTCTACCTTGAGCCTCACTTCCTAAGTTCAGTGCACATTCCTGGCACAGAGCCTTCGTTCCACTGACAGACTTTCTCACTTCCATCCTGACCTTTGGGCCTTTGCAGTGTGAAGCCTTGGTACAGACTTGCATGAGACATTGTTGTGGTCTTTAAGTCTCAAATAGAATTCATGGAGGACATTGCCATTTGCTCTAAGTTTTCCACTGAACTCATATGTGACATTGCCGTGGGATCCAGTCCCTCAGTTGGTTTCCCTGGTTCCCTAGTTTGTGGACAGTTTTCTGGTACTTCTCTGCATTAGGTTTTGTGGGTGAATACAAAAAAAAAAACCTATAGATTATGTGTCTGATATTAAATCTATTCCCCTATAAACACACACTATACTACCCTCCAAATTGTTATGGAGTTTTAGTATAATCCCAAGAAAAATACCATTAGCATACCTCATAAAACTAGAGAAAACACTCTTAAAATTCTTTTGGAACCAAAAGACACATAGAATAGCAAAAACAATTCTAGGCAACTAAGGCAGGGCAGGGAGCATCACAATCCCTGACTTGAAATTATACTACAAAAAATTGTGACAAAAAACAGATTGAGACTCGCCAAAAAATCAGACTTGAAAACCAGTGGAACAGATTAGAAAATGCAAAAAACAACTTCAAATACATCTTATATTTGACAAATGGGTCAAACATGTTCGCTGGAAGGAACATAGCCTCTTTAATAAATAGTACTAGGAAACTGACTTTCCATATCCAAAGACTTAAACAAAGCCCATTTCTACTCTCACACACTAAACTGAAATTAAAGTGGATCAACATCTAAATAGTATAACACAAACACTGTACCTGGAAAAGAGAACAGTTAGAACTTTTGAAGATGAAGATATAGGTGTAGGCAGAGACCCAGCAGATGATAAATACTACAAGGAATAAACAACTCTGATTTCATCTCTTTAAGAAGCTTTTGCTTAGCAAAAGAAATCACCAGCAAAGTCAAAAGGCATGCCACAGAGGGGAAAAATATTAAGCCACTTGTTCTTCAGACAAAGAACTAATATCTAAAACTCATAAAGAATTGAAAAATATCATATTCCCCCAAATAAGACCCAATCCAATGGGCATCTGAAATGATTAGTGACAACAAATATTTTTCATACACTTATTTGCCATTTTATACTTCTTCATTTGAGAATTGCTTATTGATTTTATATGCCCATTGTTGGATTGGATCATTAAATTTAGGGAGGTCTGACTTTTTTGGTTCTTTATGTAATATAAATATTAGTTATTTGTCTGAGAAATAGCAGGAAAATTTTGATTTATTTCAATTTTATTTCAATGGCAGGAGGCATCAGAATTCCTGACTTGAAATTCTACTACAAATCTACACTGATGAAAACATCATTGTCCTTGAAAAAAAACCAAAAACAAACAATAACAACAACAAATAGACTCACAGGTCAGTGGAGCAGATCAGAAGATTCAGAACCAACTCCAAACATAATCAGGTACTTTTTATTTGAAAAGGGGTTAAATATCCTGACTAGAAGAAAGAACTACTCTTTAATTGTGCCTGCAACACTGGCTTCCCTCAAGTCAAAGATTAAAAGTAGACCTATATTTCTCATTTTCCTTTTTAATTACTACTGAGATTTGCACTAAACAACATCCTAGTGATTTTGAAAATTTTTTTAAAAAACAGAATCTCATTAAGTTTCCCAAGCTGGCTTCAATTTTCAACCCTTCTGTTTTACCACTCAGATTATCTTGAATTACAGATAGGAACACACAGTTCTTTGCTTTTTTGGATGAATATTTGCTAAGAACTGCAGTGAGGAGGAAACATTAGAGTTTATTTATTGGGAACTGCTCTGTCTCCCAATCTTTTGGACAAGTGTAAAGTGAAGGATAAAATAAAAGAGACAATGTAATGTGGTTTGTTGGGGTCTGGAAGGTCAGACTCTTGTGGCTAGGACAAAGCCTTCTCTGTAAGGGCCAGTGTTTGTTGGGTCCTTAACATATCAGGGTTCTGCAGGAAAATATAGGGAATAACTGAGAGGAGTACAAAAATGAGTAGACCTTGAGAAAATAAAGTGAAGATTTTCCAATCAGTAAATCTTTTCTTAATGAGAGAACTGTTTGATCTCTTGAAAATTTAGGGAAAGTCAGCATCCATAGCTGTCATGTTAGCTTGCCTGAGGAGATGTTATGGTGTCACAAACACTACAGGTCTCTACTGTGACCACGGACATGGAGAGTTCTATTTCTGCCTGCCAGTTCTTCTACAGGCCACTTAGGCCCACGGCAGACTCACAAATTAACATGGAAAAATCCAATTGATTAACTCTAAAGCCTGCTCAGCACCTCCTCAGTCTGGTCTCCAACATTTATTGACTCTAAAATGTGAAGTTCCTGGGTTCAATCTCACCTTTTCAAATGCTCTAGATCCCGTGACAGCAAATAATATATACTAGTAGTTGAAGTGATTTCAGAACTATTAATCCAAAGGCACTTTCAAAGATCAAGCACTAGATATATTAACAAGGTATAATAACTAACAGGTTACAGATTTAACACTCGAGCTTAGTCTCTGAGGTTAGGAACTGCTGCAGGCGATGTGTGTATAAAGGCAAGGGAAATTCTCAGTTATTTTATTCTGAAACATATTATTCTTGTAGGACTATTCATGTTAAAAATGGGAAGATGAAAAGATATTTTATAGCATAAGTTATAAAAAAGAAATTTTAAAAAGAAAATGAAACCGTGACTTGCCAAAATATAGATAGAAGCAGTATGAGAATAAAGCTTAACATGAACAAACAAAAGGTTACTTTGGAAATTCCAGGAAAAAGTAAGCAGCATACTAACCAACTTGAGAAGAAAAGCAAAGTTACTGTATAACTAGTATATGAGCAAAAAAAAAATTACAGTGGCATAAGTCACTTAAATTGCTACCTAAGTGAATCAATTGGAAGAGAAATTTGGATAACTTCTGAGAAATCAGAGCAGCGTGACTTAATGAACTAGAAAGCCGATGATCACTGGAGAGCCATCAGTGTTACGTGGACACAGTGCATTTTGGCACAAGAGTCTCTGAGGGGCACTGGTATATTTATCCATTCACTTCCAAATCTCATTCTCTAACATAGCTACTTACTTACATCATTTTACTTAAAATTTCAAACTTATACCTTAGCTTCATATTCAACAAAAAAATTTTCCCAATATTTCATTTGGAAAGTAGCAAAAATCAAAAGAAAACTCCTCATGCTTCTAGTTCTAGATCTACCAGTGCCTGTTCATGTGATCAGATGTGTTCTGTCTTCATTCACGTTCCTGACAAAGAATTTTCCTGTTTCTTTCTAAAAGCTTATATTTTTCCATTGATATGCCAGTCTTAACCAGCAATTTAAGAATTTCATTTGTCTAATTATCTCTATCATTGTGCATAGTTTTATGTGGCTTGTGGTGTTAATAAAAGTTAATGTTAAAAATCCCCTCATCCCACTTCTTCTTCAGGAGTTAATTTTCCATTAGTGAAACATGCACATCCATGTTCTCAGCAGTACACCTCACGACAGGTAATTAAGGAAGCAGTATGTATGCTCATAAATAGATGAACAGATAGAGATGATACAGTAGAATATATATATATATGATTACTGAATATTCATAAGGAAAGCAAAATTTGATTCATGTGAAAGGAAAAGGATGGATTTTAAGATAATAGGTGAGATGACAGCTATTGCTGATTTAATATCATCCTTCTTAGAAGTCCTACCATGCTTTTTTTTTGTTCTACTACCATTGGTTCTATCACATTGTGTCTTATTGGAATTTGAATATGTGCGATAGGTCAAACAAACTTTTTTTTCTTTTCTATCAAAAATGAGATATTACAGTACCCATTGAACATTTTCTGTTATTCAGTTCAGAAAGCCCTGTAATTCTTTCACTCTATGCATGGCTTTATACTATTGTGTTATGTTTGATATTATTGTATTTGAAACTATGCTCAACTATAGCAGAGTAAGAGATATGGTGTTAGCTACTGTTGATGTCCAG
>PVJX010034388.1:0-18975 GCA_004027295.1 Dolichotis patagonum
CTGTCTCTCCCTCCTCCCCCCACCGCCTTCGTACCTGCGCCCCCGCAGGGCAGACGATGCTTAGCTGCGCAGCGTGGCTCGGGGCAAGGAGGCCAGGACCCCGCGGGCCTGGGGGGTGCGAGGGTGCAGTGTGTAAGCGCGTGACGGTGCCAGCGACCCGCAGCCGGCCGGTCCCGGAGAGCGTGCGTGGGGGAGCCCGCCGGTGCCAGCCCCGGGCGTGCGCCAGGCGCGGGCGTGCGCGCGAGGGTGTGTGCGCGGTCGAGGCGGAGCGCCCGGGCGGGCGGCGGGGACAGCGGCGGCGGCGTTAGGACTCGGGGGACACCGCCCCCGGCCCCCGCGTCCCGCCCCCGCCCAGCCTCCCGCTTCAGTTCGCGCCGCGCCTCGGCTCGGAGCGCAGCCGCGCCGGCTCCTGGAGCCCGAGCGGAGCCAGCCGGGGCGCCCAGCAGCGCGCACTGCCCGCGGCCGCGCCGGCGATGCGGGGCCGCCCCGAGCCCGCCTCCATCCCGGCCCGGGCCCCCGCGGGAAGGGGCTGAGCTGCCGCCGCCGCCCGATGGCGAACCTCGCCGCGCTCGCCCTCAGCCTGCTCCTGCAGCTGCCGCCGCTGCCCGGCGCCGGGGCGCAGAGCGCCGCAGGTGAGTGAGCCCGCGGGCTGCCCGCGCCTTCCCGGGCGCCCAGCTCCCGCCGCGGGGCCCGGGGAGAAAGTTGGCGGGCTCGCGGCGGGCGCGGGCTCCCGGGGCCCGAACCCGGTCCCGGCCTCCAGTCGCGGCTGCTGCCGTGAGGCGCACCGGGTCCAGCGCGCCCGGCCCCTGGCGTCCCCGGCAGCCCGCGTTTCGCCAAGTTCCTCGCTGTACTTTCCTGCGGCCCCCGGGCTGGAGTAACTTTCCGCGGGTGTTGCGAATATTTCCTCCTGCCGCCTCCCACTTGTAGGAATCTGTCGCTCGAGCGTTTGGGGCGCGGAGCTGGGGAGCGGTGGCCGCCCTCTCTCCGCTGCTCCGCGGGCAGCGCCAAGCGAGGAGGACGATCTCTTGCAGGCCGAGCTGTCTGCCAGGGCGGTGGCTTTTCCTTTCTCCTCAGAGCCACAGGAAGCACCGGTGTTGTTCTAAACACCCCGAGTCCCTCAGCTTGTCCTCAAGCAAGTCGCTGAAGGTACCCTGGGGGTGCGCCTTTTCAAGACCCAGACAGCAGTCTGTCCTCCAGACCTGGTGGCTTTTATCCCAAGTAAAGGGCACCCCTGCTGAGGCCCTTCAAGCCCAGTGGCTTTGACCTGTCGGTCCATCTGATCTGCGAAGTTCATGGGACTCATGAGCTTTTGCCCCTAAGAAGGAGGGTTCCTGTGTGTGCGCAGGAAGGAAAGATAAGAAAGTACAGAAGGGAAGATAGTTCCTGTGTGCGCGCCTGTGTGTGTGTGTGTGTGTGTGTGTGTGTGTGCTCCCAGTGGTAACTTGCATGTGCAGGACACCCAACACTGACCCACGGCTCAGGCGTCAACAAACCTCACTGCAGGAAGCTGGCCTCCTTGAGCCCCCCAAGAGTAGGTGGTGGAGGGAAGGAGAAAGGGAGGAAGCCATGCAGGTGGACTTCCAAGTTGAGAATCACCTTGAAGTTTCTTAGTGCCCATTATCGTAGGGTTCAGCTGAGGCTTCTGAGAGATGCACGCGGGACTTAAGGAAAGGTTCTTTTTGGATTGCCAAGCAGCAGCTGTGACCATGCCTTACAAGAAAGAAAGCTCCCTGTGGAAAGCGTAATGTCTTTAAAACAGGCCGCCCTGGGGGTGAGGACCACTGGAGTGACATTTCATTAGAAATAGTTGCAGGCGCCCTGGCGCTGCACTTACAGTGGAAATGGAGCCTAGGACTTCCATGAAGGGACAGCTCGTTTGCGTGGCTGGGAAGTCGGACGATGAAGACACTTCTTTGGGGACGTGGGAAGCTGAAATGCTGGGTTAATAAGGGAAGGAGGATGACCTCCGCGACCGCACTTCAAAGATGGTGCACACTTCTTGTTTTCTTCATTTCGGGGTCCTAGGGAAGACAGGAAAGGAGGATGCTCCGGGCAGTCCGGGTACGATTTATGACTCAGATTTTACTATTCTCCAAGGCCTGGATAGCCTACCACACATTCGTAGTACTCACGTTCCTGCGGCCAGAACAGGATAAAAAATCTTTCTCCACGGGTCTCAGGCGCGTCCTGGTTAGTAAAACCCGGTCTACGGGAAGCGGTCCAGGGCTGAATGCACGCCCGTGATGAATGCTACCGCCAGGTGGCGCTCGCCCACAACTGTTAAAATGCAAATCTAGTCGCTTTCATCTCAGGAATAGAAGTTCTTTTCAATTTTTAAATGAGTAATGTGTTTATTCGGCAGCCTTTTGTTAAAATATTTAGAGAAGTGTGAGGAGCAAGCACCTTTTCTTTGTTTGCTCTTCGGAACACGTGGAAAGAAAAGCAATCGTGGGACAGTTTGGGAAGAAATCTACTCTTAAGGAGCCATATGTTTCTTTCGGTTCTACCTGAGCAAGGCTGCTTCTGCGAACCTACTATAGCATATATTTAGCTAGGGGCGGCATTTGTTCCTGGGGCTTCATACGGGAGTGGGATTGGTTTGTGTTGGAGATTCAGTGCATTCTAAGTTTTGCTTATGTGTAGACATGCGTATTTTTTCTCTTCTTATATCCTTTATGGCTTAATGCTAACTGCATCATTTAAATTAGGTTTTCGATCCTGGCCCCAGACTGCTTTATGAACATCTGTATTTGTAGAGATAGGAATGCTGTAAATGTTGACTTTTTAAAAACGTATCTTCTTGTTTTACTCCTAAATGTAGAATTGTTGGAATCCGGATCTACTATGAATAAGATGATAGCTTGGTTTTTCTTTAAAGTGTCTTCCTTAAAACTTTTGGCAAGTCTGGGTAAATAATGCATTTTATAACTCAGTGGTGTGTTTTTCCATATTCCTTTGATCTGAAGATTCCCAGTCTTGAAGGCAATTTCAATTTGTAAGCTTACATCTAAGACGTAGTTGGGATGGTAGGTTTTACTGTAACATGTCGGTCATGGTGTCTAAAAGGCAGAGTGGAAGCTTGTCATCACAAAGCAATTGCCTTTTTCCTTTCTCTAACATGTGTCATGAGCCACAACAATTTTTATAAGGAACAATAGTAAGAAGAAATTAAAAGAAATGCATGTTAACAGTGTAGCAGAGCATGATTTGGGATAAGAGAAGAAGGCAGTTAAACAAATAGGTGAGGGAATAATTAGTCCATTTGTTAGTGAGTCCCAGAATCTATGTTGAGAACAAAAACGGATCTTAAAGACTTGAGGTTCTGATTGTTAGCAATGTAGTCATTTAACTCAATAATCACTGCCAGATGCCTCTGGGGAACTGTTAGCAGTACAGTCAAATTTTACTTTCTGCTCTGAATCGTGTGATTTGTTTTCTAATAAATGAACAATTAATGTGAAGACCCAGCTTGGATTCTGTTCCAGCAACAGTTGCAAACATGCAGTAAATGTAGACCATCTTCTTGGGTTACAGGCCATTACCTTTCTCCTCTACTTTAATTCCTTCTCACTTGTTCTCAGCGCAGCTCCTGCAGGCTGCAGGCTGCCAGATGAGCCAGTGTACCCTGTGGTAGTGTAACTGTCACCTTTGAGAGCCACGATCAGAGGACATTACAGCATTGTTCTTTCAAACACAGGATACTCCTATGACTCTCTGACAGTGTGTTGCTGTGGAAACAAGAGCCATGCTATGCAGGCAATGGTCCTTAATAAATATTTATTGATGATGATGAAGAGATGGTGGAGTCTCCTAGCAGCCAGGATGGAGGATGGGGAATTTAGCTCGGCGGGCAGTGTGGTCTGAAGAAAAGAGTATATGCTCAGGAGGCTGACGTCCTCCATTTGAATCCTGCCTCTGCCTCTTACTGGCTTTGCCAGCTTGGGCAAGTCATTTATCTTCTCAGATCCCCAGCTTCTCATCTGTAAAGTGAGGATAATTATAGCTGCCTCACTGGATTCTGTGAAGACTAAATAAAATGATGCATGCAGAGTGAAGACTGCCTGGTGCAGAGTGGGCATTACGTCCAGCGTTGGAGCCTCATTCATCACTGACCTTGGCATTGGCGGATACACACAGGCTTGGATGGGGCCGTGGATGTTAAGCTAATTTAAGAACTGACAGTGAAATGGCTCTGGATTTTGGTGATGATTGATTTTTAGTTTTTCTTCTTTGTTTCTGTTTGGAGATTTTGTTCCCTGTAACTGCTTCTAGAAGCAAATTTCAAATGAAATTTTCTAACAGATGACACTCATACATTTGGCTACTTAGGGGTTTAGATAATCATTAGTTTTAAGCACATTTTACTTTTTGAATTAGAAGTGATTTCTAAAAATTATAAATAGGCCAGGGCTTTAGCTCAGTGGCTCAAACACTTGCATGATAAGTGTGAGGTTGTGAGTTCAATCCCTGGTGTGTGTGTGTGTATGTGTGTGTGTGTGTGCGTATATATATATATATATATATATATGAATGGTTGTGTATTGTAAAGAGAGTATTTTGGAATGTTCTCTTTCTCTTCCTATCACCAACTCACACACAGTCATCCTTGCCTTTAGGTTCTAACCCTAGGTCTATTCTCATCTCTCAGGAAGCCTGGAAATCAAGTGCCTGACACTCTGGGTAGAGCAGGGTGCTTTGTGTACTTGGTAAACAAAGGATAAGAAAACACATAGTGGGCTGTGGATTCCAGTAAACAAATAAAGCAGCTATGAGATTATTGGAAACAAACCACATCCAACAAGTGCAATAGCGTTTGCAAACATATTACAGAATTGGGTCTAAGAGCCAACACTATGCAATATTAGAAAGTGGTTGGAGTGTCTCATGACATCTAATAAAATGAGTTCAAATTGGTTTGAGAAGGAAAAAAGTCACAGGTTTTTAATGGATTAATTACAATCAGATACAGCCAAAGGGACAGTGGCGATCAGAACCAGCGTGTCCAGGTGAGCCAGAGTAGTTGGTTGGGTCACAGGATTTAGCATTTGTTGTAGTCTTGTTGGATGCTTTTATTTTCCTACGAGAGAGAAATGAGTAGGAGAATGCTGTTATTTATTATCTATGGATAAAAGTGCAGGTCCTAAGGAGGATGTGGAGGATCCCAGTGAGGATTTGAGACACAGACCCCAATGCACTCAGTGGAACTCAACCATGGAAAATGGAAATTAATAAAGCAGAGTGGTGGAAAAATGCAGCATTATTGAAAAAAGGTGATAATTAGGGACTTTCTAACCCCCCCCCCCAATGTTGGCATTAAGTTGGCCCAGCATAGGTGCATACACTAGGATGGGTTGCTCAGAAGCCCATCTGGTCCACCATGAGTCCTTAATAAATTGAAGTGGGTCTATAGTGTTACAGACCTAATTATTTTCTCACTGGAGTCAAGCTGCTGAAATGTATCTCACCACACACACACACACACACACACACACACAGAGTGCAGGAGTGGAACACATGCAAAGGCTCTCACATCTCTTAAATATTCAGTTGAAAATTTTTATTGAATACTTAAGGGAATAAAAAAATGGTGAAGCCACTTGGTAAGCAGTTTGCCAGTTTCTGTAAGAAGTTAAACATACACTTGTCGTAGGATCCAGCAATTCCACTTCTAGGAATCTGCCCAACAGAGATGAAAGCATATGTCCACAGAAAGACACGAACATGAATGTTCATAGCAGCATTATTCATAGCAGCTCCAAACTGAAAGTAATCCAAGTGCCCATCAACCAGTGAATCCGTTTAGTGGGGCACTACTAGTAGTGAAAAGGGGTGAACTATGGGTATATGCTACTACACGAATGAACCTTGAAAACATGATGCTAAGTGAAAGAAACAAGATACAAAAGATTTTCTATTACCAAATGAGATACCCAGAAAAGACAAATCTGCAGAGATAGAGAGCAGTGTATCAGTGGTTACCCACAGCTGAGTATGAGGCATGAGTTTTTGAGCAAGTAGACACTAGAGAACATTTTGGGGTCATGGAAGGACTTGAGATGATAAAAAAGAAATGAGAAGGTGGTAATAAATGTCTAACTCAATGCATTTATTAACATTGTAGAATGGCACACTTAAAATGTATGAAATTTTATGGAATAAAACTGTTGAAGTTTCTAGCTGAACATGGGTCTTTGTGTAGACTTAGTTAAATGTCAGCTCCCCAGTGTACTTGTAGTGTGTTCTTCATTGGCCACTTTACTGTTTTGAAACTTTATTTCTGCATCTGTACAGTGGGAATACAGGTGCCTCAGTGCGGTAAGAGCTTGAGATCATTCCTGTAAATTGTCACACTTGACCCCTGGCACAAAGCAGGCACCTAGGAAGTGGCAATACTATTACCTGTCTCTTGCTGGTTTACAGAATAATTTGTCATATTAGTTATTTGTAAAACATTAATTGCCCACCTGTCTTAGTTACTTTTCTTGTTGCTGAGACAAAATACCCAACACCCGCAAGTTAAGGAAGGAAAGATTTATTTAGCTCATAGTTTGTAGAGGTTTCAGTTCATAATTGGCCAGCTCCAAGGTGAGAGGACATGTCTGATGGGCCTCACAGAGGAGAGATAGTTCATGGTGGGCAGAAGGTAGCAAAGCCAACAAGGGACCAGGCAAGGCTCTTTCTGTACCTTATATTTGATTCAAGCTCCTGGGATTGGGACAGTGCCAAACCAATCAGTGGACTGATTTAGTAATCACCCACCCTTAATCCTAGCATTACACCATGAATCAGTCACACATTCTAGATTCAGTCACCCCTGAAAAAGCCCCACCTATGACTGCATGAGGCTTTGAGGGGACACCTAGACACAAGCCATAGCACTACGCTTTTTTAGTCTCTTTAGCTTGTAAGTTAGATATGTGAACCACTCTCTGCCCCTACCCATCAATTTGAGAAAAACTGAAAAAATTTAAGCTACCAATTTTTTGTCAAGGATGTGAGCAGTTAGGGGGCTTTGCTTATTGTTGAGACAGTGCTAATTTGGTAATATCTTAAAAATGAAGACGTGAGTACTTTGTGCCTGTGTTTTTTTGGTAGCGTATAGGTTGGTGGGGGAAGAGAATAGATCACTGTTTCATTTCCTTCTTATTAAGCCAAGGACATAGATGTTTAAGATAAGATTCTCTAGACCAGCAGCAGACACAACATTTTTTTGGCCCCTTGGTTTTGAATCAAGACAAATAGCTGCCAGAGGTGAGAGATCAGATCAGCTCCATCCCAGGTTTGTCTCTGCCTCCTAGGGGGCACCTGTGGACACCTGGGAAGAACTCCCTGTGGACTATGTGTGTATTGTATTAAACAGTATTTGCAGACATTGACCTTTCTTTTTTAAATCACCATGAGGCTTGTCCTTACCAGGTAGAGTGCTGCTGCTCACAGGTCCCTAGGCAACATCCCTGTGTTTTCTTCCTAGGACCCTGAAAAGCCGATTTCTTCTTTGGCCACCTCTGACATTGCTTTACTTCTCTTTTGTCTCAGTTCTGAAAACAATCACAAGATTACAACCTATTTCTGTTGGTCCTCCCCTAATTTGTGATGGGTGATTTTATATTCAACATGTAAGGATCACGCTTTTGTCTTTATTACTGAGCATGAATGAATGGATTTGTGAATGAATTTATAAATAAATTCATATCAGTAAGCAGGATTTTTTTTAAAAAAAGTGCTTAGTGTTGGACCATCATTATGTATTAGTGACCTTGGATGTTTTTGACTTTCCTTAATTGTCTATAATTATATGTGGGTTTTTCCCCCTGCTTAAATGATTATAGTTTGGGCAATGGGAGCTTCTTCAAATCAAGTCCTTTTTCCCCACCTCTAGACATATTTGAGGGAGTCTTTATTTTTCTGAAACAAAAGGATGAATCTTTGGGCTCACTTCTCAGCTTACTGACCCAAACATAAAGTTAGTTATTATTCTAACTGATGCTTTTTTTCTGGGGACTTCAGGCTGTGAGAAACATCTACAATGTTTCTTCAAACTATGTCTAAGACAGGGTGAAACAGAGACTACCTGTATTGTTAGGCATGGAAAAGAAAAGTATTTTAAAGACCATGAATTTATAATCATTTACCTCTTTGATTTTGTAAAGTTGGTCAGAGTGCGAGAACTTATTAGTCTAGTTAAAAGAATTTTATCTCATTGTTATATTCTGTGATTAAATTACTATAGCCTAAAAGTTGATGTCACCATTTCTTTTTTCCTTAGCGTTTTGGAATTGACTGCTCAACACATGCATCCAACGACAGGCTCACCTGCTAATGTTCTTTAGACACCAACTTTTGGAAATGGAAAAAAAAATCCCGATCACACTGTAAGGACCCTGTATTAATTATATAGTTACTTCCCTAAACTTAATGGCCTTGTTGTCTCATCATTTCTTTGGGCCAGGAATCTGGTACAGCTGTGTCTTCTGGCTTTGAGCCTTATAAACTGCAGGCTAGGTGTCATGGTGGCAGCAGTCAGCCCCACTGGCCTGAGGAAGAATCTGCTTCCCAGCTCACCTGCAGAGTTACTCACTGGTTCTGTCCTGAGGCATCCATTCCCCAGGAGCTGTTGTCAGAGGTGGCCCTCGGCTCCTTACCACAAGGCCCCCTCTCGGCACCAGCAACTCATAGCATAGCAACTGGCTTCATTAGGGTGATTGAGTGAGAGGGCAGGAGAGACCTGAGCAAGGTGGAAGTTACAGTCTTGTGTAACCTCATTTTGGTAGTGACAGCCCATTACTTTTGCCATATTCTGTTTGTCAGACATAAATCATTAGGTATAGCCCACACTCAGGGGGAGGGAATCCTATAAAGAACTGTATAGGGTGCTCCGGGGAAATAGAACTAGTAGAATGTGGAATAGGATATATAATAAGAAATATGATAGGCTAAACACACACACACACACACACACACACACACACACACACGGAGAGATTTGGAGGCTTTAGAAGAATTGGGTCACATGTTTATGGAGGCTGACAAGTGCCATCATCTGCTGTCCATAGCTGGAGACTTAGTGATGTAAGTCTAAAGGTTTGGGGACCTGATGGTGTAAGTCCTAGTCTGAACCTGAAAGCCCCAGAACAAGCAGCCTGAGGGCAGGAGATCAGGGCATTCCCTTCTCCACCTTTCTGTTCTGTTCAGGTCCTCAGAAGATTGGTTGATGCCCACCCACTTTGGGGAGGACATTCTGCCCTCATCTGTGCAAATGCTTCTCTCTGCTGGACATATCCTCAGAGACACATCCAGAAATAGTGCGTTTCCAGTTATCTGGGTTCCCCTCGCCCAGTCAGGTTGACTCATAAAAATTAAGCATCTCAGGCTTTAATATGAGACAGTAGGGATCACTGGGCACCATTTTAAGAGCTGCTCAGTACAGGAGCCATAAATGACAGACAGACTCAGGAAACCTGGAGATAGGACAGATATAGGAAAACACAAATGCAACCTTTGAAATGTGTTCAAGCCTTAGAAAATATTATTTTCATTTTTTAAGGTGGCATCCATCAATTCACTGTCAGTCTTTCAGTCTGTACAGGACTTTGAGTAGAGAGACTTAGTGTCTCAAAATTGATTTAGTCCAAAATTGAAAAAAAAATTTTTTTTTAGAAATGTCAGTAAGTAAAAGTGAATGAATACGACCCACCAGAGAATTTTTCTAACTTTGCTCCCAAAGTTGAAATACTGTTGTATTTTTTGTAAGAACTAAAAATTTCACATTAGTTTCTAGGTTCCACATGAACAAGTTTGAAAAAAAACACC
This sequence comes from Dolichotis patagonum, assembly GCA_004027295.1. Lineage (NCBI taxonomy): Eukaryota > Metazoa > Chordata > Mammalia > Rodentia > Caviidae > Dolichotis > Dolichotis patagonum. Next base: position 9,811 of record PVJX010034388.1, read on the forward strand.
AGTAGTTTAAGGATATTATATAATTTAGTTGAAATTTAAACATTTTATCACATTTAGATATCCCAGTTTTAAAAATTAGTACTTGTGTTAGACTTTTCTGACCCATTTCTGGGGTGGGGGCCTTTTCTTTATTGTCGCGCAAAGCTAACAGGAAATTTAACAAACTACAACAACTAAAAGGTATAATGTAAACTTATGAATTATTGGGTGCATCAAACATGTCACGGGTGAACAAATCATCATGGAAGAAACCAAGTCACAGTATGTTTTCAGGGTTGGTGTTTACAGCTCCATGACATCCTTCAGAGAAAGACTTTTGTCCAGATCCAAGTGGATTTGGACTTTGGGGCTTCCCAGTGGGAATGCTGTGCAGGAGTGTACTGTTTTTCACAGATCACTCATGTGCTTGGAGGGTGGGACAGGGTAGAGGTTCCCGTTTCTCTGGCTAGAAAGGGCAGAGAGTCACCATTGTGTGATGGTCCTAGGCCAGTGATGACGAAGCTTTTAGAGAGGAGTGCTCGAACTGCAACCCAGAACCCACTTATTTATCGCAAAGTGTCAGCATTGCATTAAACATTAGCTTAGGAAAAACAATTCATGCTTTAACATCTTTTGTCTTAAAATAAAAACAAATAGCACGTGTGCCATAGGTCCACTACCACTGTCCCAGGCTCTGTTGAGTGTTTTTCTTTTTCCTTCCTTCCTTTTTTCTTTCTTTGTTTTTTTTTTTTTTTTTTTTTTTTTTTTTTTTTTTTTTTTTTTTTTTGAGCCTTTTCCAAGAGGTGACTCCCAGGAGGGAGAGCTCCAAAGCAGTCACAGTTCACTCTTCACCCGCTTGGGAAAGTGCTGGGGTGCACTCACCTTGAGTTTTTCAGCAGTTTCTCATTTACTAACTGCTCTTTCAGCCCTGCTACGTGTGGCTGTGCGAGGGTGGATGCCAGGCCCTCTCCTGTGTGTGTGAGTGACATGGGTGTAGGCCTTTCTTAGTGTCTAGGTCAGGGCTGCTGCATGTGGTTGTGTACAACCTGCACAACTGTACATCACAGACCTGGGTCAAGGACCTTGCGGTGTTCTGCTGTGCCAGTCTGGAGTTCAAAGCCAGTCCTCCTGCTATTTGCACATGCAGAACTCTGAATGTCTGAACTGTTACTTTTTTCTCTTTTATTTTGTTGTTTCCAGTGAACATTTCTTCTGCACAGTATTTTCCATCCACCCATTTCCTCCCCTTTTGCATAACTTTTAAATTTTGTATTATGGAAAGTGTGTATATTTGAGGGGGGGCTGGCTTTAGGCTCAACAACGAAGACTTTCAGAAAACCAAAATTTTAAACTGTCTCAAACTAGGAGTGGGGTGGCTTGGGAGGAATGATCAGTTATTTTCCAAAGCTTCTATCCCTAAAGAACCTGGGCACACTGCCAGCTTCCTCCCTGGATCTCAGCTGGCTAGAGTTCAGGATGGTTACCCTCCTCTAAACAAAATTGTCTGGAACAAAGCAGAGGCCAGCTCTCTAATGCGTTGGTTGCATTGTCTTGAGGCCATTTTAATAAGATTTACTGAGAAACTTGGGAAGAGAAGAAAGGTATGGTTTTTAACTATTAAGATGCTCAGTTTAAATGTGCAGATCCCTTCTCTGAATCCAGGTAGCACCCCTCTTTTGCTGCATATAGAAATTAAAAATAACTTTTGGGGGGTCTATTTCTCAGTGTGAACTTCCCATCTCAGTTGAGTTCTTTAAACTTTCCACTCAGAGGGTACCTGTTCCAAGCAAGAAGGTAGTATTTCTAGAACTTGAACTTCTCAACACCATTTTTGGTAGAGAAATGCAATTAATTTGAGCAAATTTCAGAGTTCCGAGGTCATGACTGTCTGTAAAAAGTACACGTGTATTTTAGAACAGAGTTTCTTAGTTTAAAACTGTGACTTAGGATCAGACTTCTTGTTGGTAATTTTTAAAGTGAAGTGGATACAGCTTTCTTATCTTTATTGTTTCTATTTCTATTTACTTATGAACATTTCCTATGTATTTAAATTTTCTTTGTGTATTGTCTCCATATTGCTCTTGCTTCTTAGAGTTGGCTTGGTGAGTATGGAAGGATCTCTCAGTTTGAATCTTACTCCTTACTTTAAAAACCTCAGCAGCTCTCATTTGTCCCTGGACGGTTACTGACCACCTATTCCACCTGGGGCTGTAGGGATCCTTGGTATCTCTCCCTTCCCAGGCTGTCTTTTCAGATGTTTAATAGGAGAGAATCCTTTTGTGAGCCATAGATTTTTGACGCAAGCCTTAGATGTTTCCTTCTTCTGGGGTTTCAACTCTTTTAGACATACTTATCCCGGGCCCCTTCTTTAGCTCTCAAAGAAGATTCTAGAGTTTTTGCCTGGGGCTCATTGCTTTTGGCTCAGGCAGCTTTAACAGTGGTTGGAGAGAGAGAAACAGTGGATAAATTTCACTAAACTCTGCTCCTCTCACAAACATGTTCAGGTTTCAGGCACCATTAACTCCTTGTTTCCTACTTGGCTTCCTGATTCTCATCCAAAATACAGCTATTGTGTTGGGTTCTTTGTCTGTTTCACTTCTGACACCAACAGCACAGTTTTGGATGGGATTATCTGGCAAAGATAACCTATAAGGAGCACTGTAGATGCTCCCCAACATCTCTAAGTTTTTTATTCATTTAGTTAGATATACGATGTCATAGAAGTGAGGTGACCATACGAGGCCAAAGCAGGTTTATTCTATGTGCCTGACCTATTCTCGCCTCCTGGCTCACTAATGGGATATATAATTGGTTAAAACCTCAAGTTTGGCCAAATCTTGATGTGCACTGTTACCAATTTTTGCTATACTCCCCCTCTTTTTTTACTGGAAATTGAACTCAGGACCTTGCGCTTGCCAGGCAGGTGCTTGTGCCGCTGAACTATATCCCCAACCCCACTACTACCTTTTTATATCAGCATCCTGGATGATCTACGTCAGTCATAGTATCTATTTAAGCAATGTTTCCAAATTATCAGGCATGTCTAGGTCATGAAATAGACTCAGCATCTGCAAGGTCGCACCTCTTCTGTGGGAAGAAAGCAAGGCCATCATAATCATGTATGTATTGCACTCACACTGTGTATATTCATGGCAGTATGCAAAGCAGATGGAAGGCTGCACCCCTTAGAAGAGGTGTGGGAGGAATAGAACTAGGATGCTGGCTAAAGGATGTTTTGGCTTTGTCTGTAATGTTCTGTTTTTTTTGAAAAGCAGAATATACTTTAAGGAGATTTGTTAAAATTAGTTGTAATTGTTGGTAAGGAAGAACATAGGTGTTAATTACACTTCTCTTTGTAATATTTTTACATTTAAATTATTCCTTAAAAAGTGACACCCTTGGAGTTTTAAGATTTGTTAATAAAGTATGATTGATAGGGATTTGAAATGTGTACTGTTCAATCACCTTTTCCAAACAAGGTTTTTTTTTTTTAATGCAGAAAGCCTTATTTTAAAAAGTTTGTAATGAGAATTCCTCGGTGGAATTCTAGGATGTCTGCATCTGGCAAGGAGGAAGGAAGTAGAGAACTGTGTCACAGACACAGGGAGACATCTGAGCAGGAATCCTGGGGCCTGTGGAGGGTGCCTGGTCTCCCCACTTTCCACACACACTTCTTCTCCTGGGGCCTCTATGAAGCAGACTTTTTTGCCTCCCTGGAAATAGAAAGATTCTTCTATGGGACAGCATTTGGCTCTGGGCTCACTTGGATTCACAGTTGACCTGGAGGAATGGCACTGCACAGTTTTCTAAATGTTTCAACAACCTGGGAAGTTTTCCCATCTGTGCAATGATCTGATGACTTCTGTTTCTTAGTGAATTCAGTTCTATACCTCTGACATAAGAATTTCAAAATGAAGCCTTTTTTCCCTTGAAAATTGAATCATTTGCCATCTCTGATGGAAGTTAAATATATTAAGAATATGCAGTTTCCCAATTGATCAGTCTCTTTTTGATACCATCCCTAATTTGCCTAAAAGGAATGAGTTGTGAAAACCCCAGGACTAAAACACAAAACAGAACTGGCTTCCGGGATTGTTCATTGCTAACAGTGACTCCATGGAATAGTCCTGATTAGCATGTGGCAGCAGGGACTTTTACTCTCCTGGGATGAAGATTTCTAAACTCCCAAAGTGTGCAGAGGAAAAGAGCATTTGGCCTCTGTTGGAATGGGAAGCAGAAAATACAAGGAGATGTCAAATCATTTGGTGATATGATGGATGGTAGAGGGATAATAATAGGGAACCAGATTCAAAAGTTATGAAAAACACAGGTGTGCGAAGGTGTGTCTGCAGAGCATGCAGCATGCAAATGGAACACTATAGGAATAAATGCAGCAGAGGAAATGACTGCCAAACAGGGAGTGCCAGCATCACTGTATCCTTCAAGCATTTATAATGAGCCAGACACTTGTCAAGCGCTTGCTAATTGTCACTCACTGACTCTCCACAGTCATCTTACAATGTGGGTGCAATTGTCATTCAAACTGAAGAGCAAAATGGCTTAGTAATGAGCTCAAAGGTCACAGATAGTGAGGAGTAGAGCCAGGACTTGAACCCAAACAACTCAAGGCTGAAATCTCTGTTTTTAGCCATTGCTTCATGCTCTTTCTCTGGGTTGCTTTGTGCCACCTGCTGTGCTAAATTCATACTTATGAGCAAAATTAGGGCCTATTTGAGATTCCAGAGTGGAATGCCTTCCTGTAGACCATTCTAGAAAATTCTTTTGCAGAAAATCTAAGACTTTTATTTAATTCTTATGATTTCACTATTCACACATGACATTCTTGTGTCATCTCATTTCAGAGTTCAGATTTTAGCTACCATGTGATACTGAATGCTAGAAGGCTTTTATTTATTTTTTTAAAAAAATTTTTAATGGTAGTAAGAGGTATAGGAGAGACTGGCAGTCTTTGCAAAAAAAAAAAAAAAAAAAAAAAAAAGAAGCCCCTTCTCACCTACAGCTGACTTTCAGATATTCCAGTCTCACACAAGGTTATCTCTGTGAGAAAACTTTCAGCTATCCTGGAGCAGAGGTCACACTAGACATAGCTGCTGCTAATTCTACTCAGGGGGCCCAGTAGCTGATGGCTATGTCTCAGAAACCTAAACCGTGGCTTTGAGACCTCTGGGGCTTTGGCAAACACAGCCTTTCAGAAAAATGCCTTCTGGCTGAACAGAGTTTATTGAGTTCATGTAACCCACAGGATAGTGATTCTGTGCATTTAAGATAAGGTGATTACTTTTCTAGTTTTACAAATGAGAGATTGATGCTCAAGCAAAGAGGAGGATTGGTTTTGAATATGTAAGACATGTAAGTTATTTAATATATAGATTTTGCCACAAGATCCTCTGATTCTGAGCTAGAAGCGCACGCACAGTTTTATCTCTGATTTCCAAAGGCATCAATTACCACCCTCCCATCCCTACATTTTCATTGTGTGCCCCACAATAAACAAAAAGTAGATCCTCTCTAATTTGGGTTTATAAACACAGATTTTGGGCTTGATCCCTGTTATGGTGTAGATCTAAAATGTCACCCAAAAGTCTTGTATAGTCAGAGGTGGGGCTTTTGAAAAGTAATTGGATAATTTCATGGATGAGTTCATAGCTGAATGTACTGTTAGGAAGTGGCCCTGGGTGAAGGACATAGGTCACCTGTGACGTGGCCCAGAAGGATGTATTCTTGCCCCTGGGTCTTCTCTTCTCTTTCTACTTCTGGGGTCAGCAGCTCTCTTTTGCTTTGCCCTTCCCCTAGCCTGTTTCTGCCTTGAAGCCAGTCAGCCATGGATCAAACCCTCTGAAATGGTAAGCCAAATAAACCTCTTCTTTCAGTTGTGAGTGTCAGGTAATTTGATCCACCAACAAAAAAGCTATAATAGTTCTTAATATGTTGTTTTGGGTCTGGATTGAATTTTCTTGGTGGAATCAAGGCTGGTACAGGTGAGACCATTTGTTCTGTTGTGAAGGAAACCATATGGAGGGTAAAAGTGCAGGTTTTGATCTCAGACTGGGCTCCAGGCAACTCTTGGGTAGATCACAAACTGTATGACCAGGTAGAAGACGTTTGAGTTCTCTGAGCCTCCACTTGATCATCTGTAAAATGAAGCTAATAGAAGGAATTTGCTTATAGAGTGATGGTGAGAAGTCAGAAAGTTGATGTATGTAAAATACTTAACAGATGGCCAAATTCATGGAATGTGCCCATGAGTGCTGTTCGTCTTCACTGGAGGCCTTGTTAACCCAAGAAAGCATGAGAGTAGATAGCTAGGATGACCAGTTGTTGGAGTCAGGGCTTGCAAGGAAAACAACTGCATACAGGACACACAATTTATGGAATTATTTTGTAATAGTTACCCAGAGTGTCAAATACAAGAAGTGCAGGAAATTTCTTGACACCCTAAAGACCTACAAAATCCAGGCAAGTGCCTAGATCCCATGGCAATATCCTGTATGAATTCAGCTGAAGACCTTGAGCCAAAGAAAATGCCTCTTGATGTGTCCAACTGGAGTCCTAGAGCCCATGACAATGACTCATTCTAGTCTGTTTCACGAATCTGCACTGGGAAGGCCCAAAGGTCAGCAGTAGAAGCTAGAAAGTCTGTGCCAGCAGGATGAAGGATCTGTGCCAGTAGGTTGAGAGTTTTGCACTAGAGCCAAGAAGTGACACTCAAAGTAAGGGCCAGGGCTCCCCCAAAAGTAACACAGCCATTCTTAGTGACAACAAGGTCCCGAGCTCCTCCAATGATGGGAACAGCTGAGTTTATATCAGGAAGCCAGTGTGACAAGCTTCTCCTGGAGATTGAATAGCACACATATTCCTCTCCAGATCCAGGAAGCGATCCTTAAAATAAGGACCAGAGCTCCCCCAAAGTGCACCACAGCCATTCTCAGTGACAAGGTCCTGAGCTTCTCTGATGGTAACAGCCAAGTTCATATCAGGAAAGCCAGCATGACAAGCTCCTCCAGAAGAACCAGCAGTTTCAAAAGAACCAACAGCTCCAAACAACAACATTCTTCTTCCTCTCCAGGTCTCCTTTTTGTCTTGCAACAATCCTCAAGTGGGCTATCCACATTCAGCACCATGCTGATTTAGTTCAGCTGGATGCCACAGGTTGACCACAAATTACCAATCCACCACACCAGTTGTCCTAGTTTGTCTAAGATTGAAGTATTTTTCAGGCTGTGAGATCTTCTGTGCCTAACTGAAAAACTAGAAATGTTCCAGGCAAGCCAGGATGAGTTGGTTGCTCTAATGACCATTCCAGGCCCATAAAACTGTTTAGAGTGATATTGCTGCACGTGCTATGCAGGTTGTGCAAATCGCACATACAGTTCATATTTGTGTAGCAAAGTAGATTATCTGATATTTGTCTCACATTCTATAGATTCTTCTTTAGGAGGAAATAGGATAACTTTTCACTAATTTCTTAAAATATCACCGCTAGATGGGCTGTTTAGGGCTTGGTGGTGAATCTTTCTGGATAGAAGGTGCTATGCCTTCTTGACAGAAAGAAGAATTAAATTCTGATGTATCCAGAGACTTTAACAAAGGGATAATCATGGTGTAGGGGATTTGGGGATAAGGGAACCAACAAGGGATGCTGAGGCACCTGGAGACTAGTAACATAGGGAGCCATTAGCATCCTTGAATTTGGAAATGGCCAGGGGAAAGAATTGTGTTAGTGGAGTCTTTGAACTATTTGGAGTTCCTCCAAACTGTGTTATCTCAGCTCATTTGCCTTCTGATTTTGTGTAGCAGGTGGAAGAAGGATGCATGGCTGGAAGAGAGGGGATGAGGATCCATTCTTTTACTGTCCCATTGCTTTCTGGTTCCTCAATGGCAGTGGGCCTCACAGTTTGGTTCCTGAAGAACCAGCGCATCACTTGGGGATTTGTTCGAGGTGTGGATTTCAGGCTACATCCCAGACCTACCAAATCACAGCCTTTGGGGTTGGACCAGATGCTTGTGTTTTAACCATCCCTTCATCCCCAGGTTATTCTGAGGGACATGGAAATTTGAGAACTACTGATTTATGAGCACAGATGCATCATCAAAAGGCTCTGTGTGGTGCCTCTGGCCAATCAAGGTCTTTCCCTGGCCTGGAGGTAGATATTCCTGTCAGCCAACCAAGAGGGAACTTTGCAAGGCACTTGACTCTCTGAAACAGTGGTCATGTCTATTTTGGCATTTGTTTTTGGATTCATTTTGCTTAGAATTTATGCATCATGTGGACTGGGACTTTGTACTGTTCATGACTGATGACCTGTGCCCTGCACAGTTCCTACACATAGCAGTCACTTGCTTGTTGTTGGTGAATGAGCGGATATTAAGTGATTTCTAGGATCATTTCCAGTGATTTTAGTCTTAAGCTGAAGATTATGTTTATGTTTTGTGTAGTAATAGTTGGTTTATCATAAATCTGGCAATGAAAAATCTTAAGCAGGGTTTCCATTTTTTAAAGGAAAATAGTACTTGATGAATTAAAGAGAGAGTTCTTAAAAGCTATCCCTTTGATCCTTATGGAGTCCCTGTAAAGTTCCATTATTACAAAGAAATACTATTGAGGTTATATGATATATTCGAAGTCACACAACTGTTAAGAGATGAAGCTTAGATTTCAGGTTAGTTGTGTTCACTTCTAGACCAGCATTATTTCAATTTTAAAGCTGTGCAAGATTCAGAAGAATCTGAATTGTAGAAGTTTTTTACATCATAAAAGAGTAGCATACCCTTAGTATATTTTATCTTGGGTCATTTGGTGTATTTGAAAGAGAATAGGCATTGGAGTCAGAGAGACCTGAATTAAATCCCAGCTCTTGTCACTAACTGGCTGCGTGACCACAGTCATAGTCCCATACCTTTGTGCGCCTAGATGTCCCGTTATCAATGAGAATAAGACTACCAGCCTGGTAGAGGGCTCATGAGGATTTTTTTTTATCTTTTTTTTTATTTAAAAGAGAATAAAACAAAAGGGGGCAGTACAGAGCAGATCAGAAGAGGACAACATAGGCAACACAGTACTTTACATTAAGTCAACTGGACATCAACAGTATCTAACACCATATCTCTTACTCTGCTATAGTTGAGCATAGTTTCAATTACAATAATATCAAACATAACACAATA
>PVJX010034389.1:0-19008 GCA_004027295.1 Dolichotis patagonum
TCTTCATCTGAAAATTGTGTATTCATCTCTGTTGCCAAAACTCAATTTTTGGATTGAGTTTTTTAAATTGGGGAATCTGGTTGTTTTCCATTCTTTGTATATTCTAGATAGAAGTTTTTTGTCTGAAAGGCAGTTGACTAAAACTTTTTCCCATTCTGTGAGTTGTCTTCACTCTGTTGGTGATTTTTCTTTGATGTGCAAAAACTTGTTAATGAGATGGGATACCAGTTGTTGATTCTTTAAAGTGTTTCCTCAGCTGTTTGAGGTTTGTTTATGAAGTCTCTGCCTACCCCTATGTCTTCAAGATTTTTACCTACATACTCTTTTAGTATATTTAGTGTTTCTGTTTTAATATTTAAATATTTGATCCATTTTTTACTTTGGTTTAGTTCACAATGGCAGACATGGGTCTAGTGTTAGTCGTGGGCATGTAGAGAGCCAGTTTTTCCAACACTGCTTATTGAAGAGACAATTTCTTTCAGGCAACATGTTTTGGCTCTTTGTCAAAGAAAATGTTTCTGAGTGTTGTAGTTGTGTCTGTATCTTCTCATTTGTTCCACTGGTCCTCAGGTCTGCTTGATTATTTTTGTTTTTGCCAATACCATGCTGATTTTAGAGCAATAGCTTTGTAGTGTAGTTTTATGTCACAGAATGTGATACCTTTTGTCTTTTCTTTGTTGCCCAAGATTCCCTTTGCTATTCTAGGTCTTTTCTGTTTCCAGATGGATTTTAACAATGTTTTCTCCTGTTCCTTGAGGCATGTATTTGGATTGGGATTGTGTTAAATATATAGGACAATTTTGGAAGTATGATCATTTTCGTATCAATGAGCAAGGGACATTGTTTCATTTTCTGATAGCCTCTTCTATCTCCTTTTTCAAAATACTGTAATTTTCAACTTACAAATCCTTTACTTCCTTTGTTACATTGATTCCCAAGTATTTTACTTTTTGGAGTCTATTGTGTATGGTGTAATTTCCCTAATTTCTTTCTTAGTGAGTTTCTTGTTTATGTATAATAGTACAATAGATTTTTGAGTGTTGACTTCATATCCAGTTATGCTACTCAATTTGGTTATTAACTCTTGGAATCTTTTGGTGGACTTTTTGAGGTTTTCTATGTAGAATATTATGTAAACTGCAAATAATGAAAGTTTAACTTCTTACTTTCCTATCTTTATTCCTTTTATTTATCTCCCCTGTCTAATTACTCTGGAGAATTATACTGAACAGGTGGGGTGATAGTGGATATTTTGTCTTGTTCCTGATTTTAGAGTGAAAGCTTTCAGATTTTGTCCATTTAGTATAATGCTAGTCATTGGTTTTTCATAGATGGCTTTTATCAGATTGAGTTAAGGTCCTCTATTCCAATTTTCTGTAAGATTTTTATCATAAATGAGTGCTGAATTTTTATCAAAAGTTTTTCTGCATCTATTGAGATGATCGTGTATTTTTTGTCTTTGGCTCTGTTGATATGATGTATTACACTTATGATTTGCACATGTTGAGCTATTTCTGCATTCCTGGGATGGATTCCACTTGGTAACAGTGTATAAACTCTTTATGATTTTCTTCATTCTGTTTCTTAGTTTCTTATTGAAGATTTTTATGTCTGTTTCCATTAGGGTGAGGCCTTCTACTAGCAGGTAGACCAAGTGAAACAAAATCTTTCTACATGAAATCTTCAATATTTTTGAAGCAGAAACTTCAAGTGTTTTCAGAAGAAAGTCATTGAGAAATTTGCTTACTACAACAAATAGCATAGCAACTAGAAAATGGAAACAATCTAAATAGTCTTTTAAAAGGTAAAAATAATCACCTGAAGAACAGGCACACTTTCAGAGAATACACTCTTGTGTTTAAAAGACATCAGTGAACCCAGAATTTCTTCATGCTTTGTAGCTCACCAGATTCTGACTAGTTTCCTTGCTATAAAGCTCATCCAGATCAGAGAGAGAGTCAGTGTCACAGTTAGCACAGGTGAACAATAGTAAATGGGAATATCTAAGAATTACTTATATTTTTAAAACTCTGGAACAAATGTGCACATACAAGGCTTACCGCTTGCTGAATGACTTCCAATATATTCTTTAATAACATTGTTAATAGAAAAACCTATATGCTGAATTTCAATAGACGTATTATTTCTATTCTCTTTTGTTTTTCATTTTTAATAAAATAAATATCTTGAAGACGAAGACGAATAGTATTCCACATTTGATAAAGCATTTTCTTATGCAGTTTAACGATGAGTAACATTTGTTCTGCAATTTATGATATGTTTTCACATGCACTAATTTAATTTCCTTAAAATTCTTTAGATTCCTTATAGTTATTAGACTCCAGTTTGATCAAAAGGAAATTATGACTTGGAAATGTTGACTTGTTTTCAACTTTATCATAGCCAACAGGAAGAAAATCAGAGATCTAATTATGACTCTTGCATGTAAATGTGGTACAGTTTCTGCATGTAATAACTGTCTAATGAAAATCATTGTCTTAATTATTTCATGTATATGGTTTTAGTTTTTCCAACATTTCAATAATCTGTTAAATGAGAGTAAATTTCTCATATTCATTACTTAAGTTTCCAAGAAACAAATTAATATATTCATATATTTAGTGTCATGTGGTATTTCATCTACTACATGCAACAGATTTTTTTTTTTTTTGTACTGGGACTTGAACACAGACCTTACACTAAGCTACATCCTCCATCATTTTTACTTTTTATTTTCAGGCAGAATCTTGCTAAGTGGCCATGTTTCCCTGGCTGGGTTTCAATTTGTAATCCTCCTTCCTCAGCCTTCCAAAGTGCTTGGGTTAGAGGCATGAGTTATCACCAAGCACTTTATGCTTAACACATTTTTGCACAGTTCAACAATCATGCTATGCATTTCTACTCAGGTATATGCTGCCTATGCATAAGTATAAAATAAACCTAACAGAAAGCATTCAAATATTTTGTTAAAATAATTATACCCTTGATTGTGCAGATATTTGCTGTTACTAATATATTGTCATTATAAATGAATTCAATATAGGGATTTTACTGCAGTATAAAATTATTTTTTAAACTAATATAGCAAGTGAAGATCAGAAATTTACAGCATTGAATGAATTCTGAAAGACTAAAATGTTAATGTGATTTTGCAATATACAGAAACATCTTTCAAAAGCATATTTAATCAGATTCTGGTTTCTATAAAATTACTGAAGTTCATTTTAGAATTGGGATAAGGCCATGCAATATGTCATTTAAATGACAATTAAAAACTTCAAAAATATTCTAGCAAATTCTAGTAGTGAAATTTATTATATGAATAGCTTCTCCACACATAAACCAGGGCTCTCCCTAACAGAAAAGGATGCAGTCCACAAGCATATCAACTTTCCTAATCTCTCTTAAAGCTGAACTGCAAAACTATTTTATGGCAAAAATCTTTTATTCATTCCTAATCCCTTTTTTTCCCTGTTGCCAATTTTCTAAATGAGTCAATGGAAATGGAGTTTCAGAAAATTAAAACATGTCAAAAGATACTGAACAACTAGAAATAAAAACCGGGACTCATGCTAGAAAATTGATTTGAAAGGTTAATGTTCATCTAGAAAAAGAAAACCAAACTCCTATTGCATTTTCATAATTAATCTCAATGTAACTTTCACCTCCTGCAAAGTATCTGTTTTCTTGAGTTCTAGTTTGTATTTAACACCATTGGAGACAATGCTGTAAAAATGTGTGTGGATATCTTCTTCATGGCATACCATATGCACAGACATTTTATTTTAAAATGCATATAACTAAGAACATTTTTAGCTAGCATTAATTTAATTTTATATAACAAAGATAAATCCTAAGATCAGAATAACTTAATAACTGTAGTGGTCTGGTTGCAGAAATTGGAAAGCATATTTTATATTTGCCAGTGATTACAAAGGTGGGTAAGGTTTTCCTTAGGAAATAAAAGAAATCGGTGGGGAAAATGTTTCGGCAAAAGGCCTTAAGGCACTAAGTACTATAGTTAAGTGGGTCAGTTTATGAATCAGGAAAAGGTGTTGTAAAGGATTGTGGCATAGAGACCCGTGATGGCCTCCATTTGTCCCCGCCTCCTAGTACTGCCACCAGATCTGACAGACAGCCAACAAGAACTGAGGCCTCACTCTCAAAGCCTTCTATTCAAGACCAGTCTTGCGCAGCTGGAAACATGTGCCCGGCAGCTGAGGTGTGGGATGAACTACAGCCATAAATGGCAGCAGACTTGAGGTGAGACCTTGAAGTAGAAGAGGACCAACGCATCAAAGACCAGGTGCCAAAGAGACTGTGAGATAATCAATGTGCTGGTTTAAGCCACTAACTTTGTGACAGTTTATCACACATTAATAGATAATTAAACAAGGAATAGCTATTGAGAAGGAAGCATGTACAAAAAAGAGAGAGAATCATGAGTTGGGTGGAAAAGAAGGGTGAGGGGAGCAAAGGGGGGAAAACAGGAACTGAAATCTATTGTGTTCACATCCCAACTCCACATAAGAAGTGTAAGCATTATGCACTGCAAACATGTAGTAGTAATGGAAAAATAAATGGAAACAGAGCTTTTGCAAATAAGGAGACAAGAGTTGGAAGGAGCAAGGAGGGACGGGAGTAAAGGGGATACCAAAAAGAATTAAAATGTTCTATATTATGTACAAACTCCCCACAATAAAAGTAATCATTATGCACTAAAACATGTATTAATAATAAATAAATACGAAGATAACTTACAGGTAAGAATTGATAAGCAATTTTGTTGCATTGTTCAAGATTTAATAATTTTAGAAAATAAGTGATGCAGTAGAGAAAGCTAATTGGCTCACAAATTCAAAATTCCTTTCCTTCTTATTAATAAAATTGCAATACTGCTTGGGATAACAATGAACCCTATCTAGTAACAGCCTGGGTTACCATGGTTTCCTAGCAGTTAGCTGTGCCTATGTGACAAATTTTGCTATATTAAATATAAGAAAATATAATCTGTGCCTGACATTAATTCTCTCTGTATGTATACTACTTGTTTTGGGCTTAAGTAATTATGTTTGACTGTAAAGGCATATTTTAAAAGATGGCTTTTAACAATGGAGCACAAAAACTGGTGTTGAATTGTCTATATATGGTCTTTTTTGTGAAGAAACATGTCTTTGTATTTGAGCAAAATAAATTGGTATGCTCTGTATGCACAAGTTTAATTTTAGATAAAATATACTAATATATATTGATATTTATTCCAAATATCCAGACTAAACAACTACATTGACAATGACTATACAATGTCTATTAAGTGTTTGAACTTTTGCATCATAAATACTAAAGTAGAGGAGATAAGATGGAACCATTGCCCCCAACTGTTGAGGAATTCTCAAGGAAATCTGATTTTGTCTCATTGTTACCTTTTTTATTTTTTATTTTTTATTTTTGTCTTTTCTTGAGATGAGGTCAGACAGTTCAGTCTGGCCTTGAGATCACTTTGTAGCCCAGACTGCTCTCAAATTTTCAACAACCCTCCTGCCTCAACCTCCTGAGTGCTGGTATTACAGGCATGCATCACTTTTATAATATTATCCTCCTTTTCATTTATTTAAAGAAGTACAAATGAGCAATAAATGCATGAAAAAATGTTCAACATTTCTGATTATTAGAAAAGTACAACGTAAAACACTGAGATTCCATTCTGTTCCAAAGAATGGCCATTATAAAGAAATCAAATATCAAATGTTGGTGAGGCTTCAGGGCATAAAGAAACCCTTCTACATTGTTGGTAGCAATGTCAACTGATGCAAACACTATGAAAATCAATATGAAAGCTCGTCCAAAAAAAAAAAAAACCTAAATGCAAATACCCAGGTATTCACCTTCTAGATGATAAAACAGTTACTTTATATTACAGCGATGCACTGCATGATAATAAAGACAGTTCATAGTAGGTAAATATTGAAGTGTCCTTTTTGTCCATCAATAGATGAATAAAGAAAATATGGTATTTACACACAATGGGGTAATACTTTGTTTTGAAGTTAAATTTGAAACCTTTGTAGAAAAATGGATGCATCTCGAGGCCATAATGTTAAGTAAATCAGACACACAAGCTTTAATATGGTATTTCTTTTATAAAAGAAATTCTAAATATAAATATAGAGCAAAATGAAAGACAGATAAACAGGAAATAGGGAGACAGATCTTTGGCAAAGAGAAAGAGAACCAGAAGCTGAAGGGAGGAAAGAGAGGTGAGGGAAAGTAAAATGTATTAAGATGTGTCATGTGCACGTACCAGTTTCCCACTGTGAATATAATCATTTTTCCCCAAACATGTACTAATAAAAATGAAATCTGAAAAAATTAAAAATAGTCTTTTTTAATAGATAGTGTTTTGTGATCACTTTTCTAATATGTGTCAGTTTGACATATTATGAAAATACTGGGGGAGACAGTAGTTAATATTCAAAAATCTGTACTTGAATATATATTGCTCATTATAAATACCATAGAGGAAAAATCTTGACTGTAATATGAAATAGTTTAACAAACAGAGGGCCTGAATTCATGCTGAGGCAAAATAATATTTTAAGGTGATATCCAAGAAAGTAATAGATTTTTTGACGGGCAGAGTTTAGAAGGAAGAAGGTTTGAGGCTGAAGAAATACGTGGAGGGTCAGGGATTTAGCTCAGTGTCATAAGCGCCTACTATGTTCATACCTACTATGAACTGTCTTTATTATCATGCAGTGCATCACTGTAATATAAAGTGTAAGTGTGTGGATGTGAGTTCAGTTCCCAGTACCAAGACAAAACAAACAAACAAACAGGAAATAAGTGGAAATGCCTGAGATATAGAAGTTTTGATTATTAAAGAGTGTGATCCCAAGTTTGATAGATTATGTAGACAAAATTCTGAAACAATAACATCTTGAGTGAGAGGCTTATTAATCTTTGTTTTTAAATTATGTTTAGTTACATGTAGAAGTTATTGGAGTATACTTCAATCACTTTTGGGGGAATAAGAATAAAATTCAACTTTTGTTTTGCAAAAGTAGGGATCAAACCCAAAATACTCACATTGCGCTATATCTCTAGCCCTTTTAAAATTTTCACTTGACATAGAATCTTGCTAAGTTTCTGAGTTGGCCGGGCTGGGCTTCAACATGTGAGCCTCCTGCTTCAGTCTCCCACAGTGCTCTCTCTGGGTACAGAAATATAACAGATAACCTCTATGTATTCTCAGAGTGTTGAGCTTCCTTCTTGAACAGCATTTATCAAACTGTGTTAAGATGAACAATATAGTCACCTGTCAACATGAGGAAAGCATGACGTTCCTAGGGACAGCTGTCCACATATGACCCTACCATGCTCAAAATATGTATGTACAATCAAGTTTATAGCAATATTCAAAATATATTCTCTATTCCTTTGTTGCGTAAAGAATAAAGCTGTGCCACTGAGCTATGCTCCTGGCCTTAGAATCATTTGTGCTGGTTCCTGGGACCAGAATTACAAGGTTGAATTTCAGTTCCAATTTTTACTAGATGGGTATGTTTGGAAGAATTATAAAATCTTGGTAAGGATTTGTTTCCTTTTGTGTTAAATGAGGAGAACATTAAAAACTACAGTGCACATATTCTGGCAATATTAAATGAAACAAGGCACATGAAGAGCTTATCAGAGTGATTGGTCCATATTACATAGTCAGTAAATATTTTCAACCATCAAAACAATTGTTACCATCATCAATCTGCAGCTTGAAATTATTCATCTACAGTCTCAAAGAAGTGACATAATACTGCTCCTAGTGCTATTTGGTCACCAAAGATTTCCGGGCATCACTCTCATACTAAGCTTCTACATTTATCTTCTAAGATGAAGATGTATTTCTCATTGAAGCACTTGAAAGACAGCTTTCTGTAAGCATCCTAGAATCTTTATTGCATAGTAAGACTTAGCAAGGAAAGAGGGAAGTAAAAAAGGAGAGCAGGAAAGAGTAGTATGTAGGAAAAACATGCTCTTCGTATTAAGCTCTGTGTTATGTGCTTTAAATTTTATTTAGTTTTCAATTGAAAACAGCACGCATGTTAAATCTGAAAGATTTTAGGAGCAATAGATACATAAAGAGGAAAATTGAGTATATATGTACAATCAAGTTTATAGCAATATTCAAAATATATTCTCTATTCTTTTGTTGCATAAAGAATAAAGCTGTGCCACTGTGCTATGTTCCTGGCCCAGAACAAATGAAAATGAAGAAATTCAGTGGCATATTTTACACATTAACTATTTCTTTTGAATCTCTATCAATAAAAAGAAAAAATTAAGGATAATGTTGAGTATAAGAATGAATATATTGTTTGTTTTTTGTTTGTTTGTTTTAAAGAGAATAAAACAGAGCAGTAAAATGAAACAGGACAGTAGGAAATCCACAGTCATTACCATGTTACATATTGTTATCCTCTAAATAGTTGCTCACACTCCCAGCCCCCAGGCTTGCCAAGTCAATCAAACAATACAAATGTTAGGTTGCTTCTCTGCTTCAGTTATTATCGTCTCAGCCTGTGTCATGTTCAGTTGTTTATGGGTGGGTTGGGCAGACGGAGAAGGCAGCTTCCTTACTGGTTATTCCCAGCCTGCAGGGCCACTGTCAGCACAAGAGGCACTGCATGGCTTTCTTGCTAGTTCTCGCAGGCTGGAAGGCCCTCTACAGGCACATGGAGTGGGTGGGAAACTGCATGGCTTCCTTGCTGCTTCTCCCTGAATGGCAGGGCCTCTGCCCCTGGTTTTCTTATTTTTGCTGGATTCCTGAATTCTCTCTCTTCATGGGATTCAAGTATCAGTTCAGATCCTTCCTGTTTCCATGGGACCCATCTCCCTTCTCCTTCTCTTCTTCATGTTGCTACAGTCTAGAGTCTGGACAACAAAACTTGGAGAGGTTCTTTCTCTGCTGCTCAACATTTCACCATTTTCTTGGAAGACCAAGAATGAATTATTTAAAAGGATGTGCAAACATAAACACACAATCTGAATGGATAATTAATAAGAAAACAAATTTGAGGACGACAAATATTTTAAAAATCATGCAATTTTAGGCCTGGGAGTGTAGTTCAGTGGTTAAGAGCCTATAACACATAAATCCTTGAGTTCAATCCTCAGTACCACAAAGGGAACAATATATGCCATTTAAGTAAGACATGCTATAAATTTAACTAGTATATGAGAAGGATGTATTTCAATGTGATCTTTCTGAGTTGTTAATGGCTTGTTACCTCTTTTGATTAAAAGCACACAGCAAACATTTGATTAGTGAATGAGTAAACAAGTATCAGGAGTGAAAATTGATGATACTTTTCTGTGAGAAAGTTTGGCAGTATGTTTTAAGAATGTAACATTTTTCATATCCTTGGACTCAGTGATTCACTTTTTTATGTACACTTTCATTTGAGAGAGAGAATATTTACCACCTTTATCATAACTGTACAAACCAACAAATTATCAATTAGCTCATCTATGGAACCAATGCCCAGATCAAGAAATAAAGTAGTATACATACATATCACCATAGTCCTGAAACCTATTTCATTTCATATCTTTTTGCACCAGTTACTACTCAATACCATTCTAATTTGCAAGACCAACAAAGGTCATCTCAGATGTTCAAAATTATAATTATTGGAGCCAAAATTTAAATCTATTTTTCATAATGTTGAAATTTGTGTTGTTTGCGCTATATCATCTTCCTTTATGTATGCTGCAACTGTGTAATGTGTACCATTGTGAAACTTACAGATCATGTAAAACATGTTTTGTATTGTAATTAGATGGATGGTGACTAGCATGGAGATTTCACAATTCAATAAATATCACTGCACATCACTTGATTGAGTATTAGTTCAGATGCAATAGGTAAATAATGAAAAAGAAACAGAAAAACTTGCTTCATTTGGTAGGTACAGGAAGACAATAAATACATAATAATAAATTTTAAAAAGTTTGTGCACCATCTGCTGATTTCTAGAAAGGAAGTAAACATGTTTTTCAATAGGAAATATAACAAACATCAGTAAAGAAAGACTTTCTGCTTTCTTTGAGAGATGAGTAGGAGCAGAGAACCTGGAGCCCAGCAATGGGAAGAAGGTAAAAGAGACATCTGAGAGATGGGTGAGAAATGGCCATGCAAAGAACTGAAATATAGGGGGAGATGTCTGGGTTTAATTCCACAGTTTAATTTAGCAATGTTTGCTCTGCTATTCATCTGCACAATATCATCCTTTCTGGTAGATATAGATTGGACAGTAGCCATATGAGAATAGGAGAAACTCAGGGAAAAGTCAATACTTGAGTCGAGATGGTTTGGGAGGAATTAACGATATCTTCCAATACCTGGGATACAGCAAGTAGAGGATATGTCCCTGTCTGGAGCAACACTGTCTTCTAGAGAAACAGACTACATGACACATGAGAAATATCAATGGGAAACAAGCACAAATTCCAAATAACTCAATCTTTAAAATTAGTCATTGATGTTTAAAGTTTTCCTACTGAAATGGTCTGTCATTTGTGTGAATACTGAGGCATGTTCTTAACTTTCTTAAGTGGGTAAATTTAAAAACACAGAGTGACTCACCTGGGCCAGTTGTCATTTCTACATTGAATATTTAATATATATGTTCAGGTTCCATGTTTACAGTTCCAGTCAACCCAATTTCTGGAGGAAAATAAGAACAAATCTTAAAATGAACATTTTACTAAAACTCAAGGTGAATCGCCCTGATTGCATTACCTCATATTCAGTACTCTATTTACCTTCTTATAGCAGATCTTTTTAGAAACTAATTCACATATAGACTTTTTCATAATACATAGAAGTGTTTTTTTCAAAAGTGTACTAAATGTTTACATCGTCCACAAATTCATATGCTCAAATCATGCTTTAAGGACACTCTGAGGTGATGGTAATAAAGGGGGGCAGTGAGGGCTGATTTTTTTTCTGATGATGGAGTCTTCATAATGAGCTAGCACCTTCTTTATAATTAAAATGAAATATGAATTCTTTTGGATCAATAATGAAGTAACCCATCGCTCTTCTTACTAATAGCAATTCCATGCTTACAGTTCATCAATACATTACAGTAAAATTTTGTAAAAGGAATTAGTATTAAGCTTTTGCTTTGTCTTAATATCCATAATTTATATCATGTTAGGTAATTGCACGACTACTACTTTCTTTCTGACTAAAAAGGGACAGGATCTAATTCATATTTCCCTTTTAATATTAGTACCAATTGCTGTTACAAAATGTTGTTCAATATGTATGATATATTTTGATTGTATTCATCCAATTACCCTCCTCTATACTTCCCTTAGAAGTGATTCTTCACCTCTTCCTCCACGTGAGGGTACAGTGGGAAGAGAACTGCCCATCCCTAGAGAGACCAGTCCTCATCACATCCAAGTGTGCTGGCACCTTTATCTGGGACTTCTCAGCATTCCAAATTGTGTTAACAAAGTTTTTATTTCTAAGCCACTCAATTTATGGTATGATGTTAAGGAAACCTGGATGGAATAAGAAACTAATCTTCTAGGAAAAGCATCTATTACCTCATGGGGAAGTATCTTTCCTCTTCCACACTTCAGTCATGAGCATCTCACCATATGACTCTATCCTAATTGTGTGTGAGTTAGAGTGCAATGAGAAGATACGAAGATTAGAGTTTCTTGTGTGGGTGCTGAATGGTGCTACACATAGCACATGTATGTTCTAGGTTATTATTTGATGACAACCTAGCATATAAACTAATAAGCTATAATCCATCCACTGAATAACAGAATCTATACCCTAACAGGGTATAGATTCAGAACTCAGAAAAATATAAGATGATAAATAATCTGAAAAAG
Source organism: Dolichotis patagonum (assembly GCA_004027295.1). Classification (NCBI taxonomy): domain Eukaryota; kingdom Metazoa; phylum Chordata; class Mammalia; order Rodentia; family Caviidae; genus Dolichotis; species Dolichotis patagonum. The sequence continues at coordinate 11,911 of PVJX010034389.1, forward strand.
AATGATTTCACTATGTAAATATGAAAAGTTATTTGCTTTAAAATATAACAGATGATCTAGCTTAACATATAATACTGAAGTATAACTTGCTCACAGTTTAAATTGCCAGTACGTGCATATTCAGCAGAATGTTCACACTGAGTAATAATGGTTCCATTATGTTGTGGATTGATTAGTTGACTCCTCAGATTCCCTGTATTTCTATCGTTTTGAAGAATGCTGCAACTGAACAGCATCCAAAAGAAGACAATCCGAGTACTCAGCAATTTGGAAGGAAGTCATCCTTGAGATTGATCAGGATAAGTAGGTATATTTATTCTAGAACCTAGTGATGTACAGGAAGGATCGGTGAAATTTTAAACTATATTTTAAATGTTTATGTTTGTACCAAGGTGGTAAGCACAAGATTATAAAGTGGCACATTTTCCTAATGATGAAACAGATATTTTTAATACTTAAACCTCTCGAAAATGACATAGACTCTTCACAATTTTTGAGCTTTCCAACTCTTCATTTGCTAATAATGTTGAAACTATAGGTCTATAAATTCTGTTCCTTCTAAGTTCATTATCAAATCGCAATTAAGATTTTCTGAAGCATGAAAAAGTTATTTTACCCTTCTCCATCACTCTGCATTCATGAAATGAATGTTTGGAATGGCCATTATTTTGAGTCTATAATTAGCCCAATTACTTTATTAGTTTTATTTCCCCAAAGAGATGTTATTTTGGTGTGTAGGCACATATAGATAGATGACAAGATGATTATCTTAATGTTTACTAAATAGTTACAGTTTCAAATAGAAGTCAGAGGCTGTAAAATAGGTGCAAATGCCAAGCTCCTTTAACCATCCCCCTCACCCCAATCGATGTTGTAAAGGCAAATTAAGGGCTTTAAAATTCTGCATGTGAAAGTTTCTTAATCATCTACTAAATAGTGCTTGAAAATCTAAACTCTGTCAGTCACAGACAAAATTATAAAGAACAGCATGTTCTATACTACGTTATTTTTGTTTTCATAACAAACACATATTTTTAAACCTTGCTGCCTTTTTCTTCAGTTTTCACATTTAAGAAGCACTCTTCATTTTGCTGCAAAATGTCACCAGCATTGATAAGGCCAGCAGCTGCTTCCAAAATTGCTTTTCCTTTTATGTTAAGGGACAACAGTGTAGAAGGTTATCTCATCTAAACTATTTCAGGGATGGTAGGGTATAAATGCAATATAACTTTTGATAGATTTTAAATTTTTATATGCTATAAGGTTTTTTAAAGACATTCATAGTATTTCTGGGTGCATGACATTTTGTAACATTCAAGACACTGAATCTATAATTTAAGACAATTGCAAGATCTCCTCTTTCTTCATTAATGTTGAACATCATATGTGAAATTGTTTTTTAGATTTGTATGTTCTTTTTGGTTAATTTCTAGAACACAGAGCTTAAAACTCATATACCCATATGAACACAGTGATGATGTCTTGATTTAGTCACTTTTATCAAAATTAAACTGATGTGCTGGTCTTAATTCTAATTTTTTCATCTGTTAAACATGTATATTGTAGAAAACTATGGAAATGGAAGAAAACAGGGACTATTAAGATTATTATTGCAAGGAAGTCTGCTCCTCTCTTGTATTTGGTAGAGACTCAAAGCAGGCAGGGTAGGGGAAAAGTCTGTAGAGCAAAAAACAAAGCCTCAAGGGTGCTTAACTGAGTGTGTGGGAAGGAGAAGCTGCAGGTGGACATACTAGAAGTGAAACATGCACTGGTTGTTTGAGGGACATATTGGGCTTTCTCCTGTAACCCTGAGTCAGACGCCAGGAGGTGAAGTAGGTAACTGGCATTGATTCCTTTGCCTAACAGGAACCATGGGGGGAAAAAATCTTTTTAACGTATTGTTGGGGAATAATTCATCATTGTTTTCTCATGTTTCTGAATGCTTTTCAGGTAAAGACACTGTTACATTTTCTCACAGACTCCTTTCTAAAGACTTTTGCATCAGAGATAACCTTGAAAGTTAAAGGTAGAAGGTCCTTCCTGAGAAGTGTACAGATATGTTTAACACCAGTATTACAAAGGTAATGTTCTTCTGAGCAAAGATCTGGGCAAGTTCGCTTTATAAGACATTTGAATTGGTTACACTTACTGAGCTATGAGACAAAACCCCTCTGTATGCAATATTCACTTCAGACATTACATATGTCTGTATAGGACTTGGGCCAGGGGGAACTGAAGCTAACAGAGATCATCTTGCTCATATACTGTAAGAAATAAAGTCTTTTGTCTCTGACATCCATGTACCAAAAATACTATGTCTTCTGACACTCATAAAATTGTAACACAATAACTAGTTAACAGAAGAGTAAATCTTCCTATTGTGCATATCTTGAGTGTTAGTAACAGTATTCAAATGATCAAATATATAAATGAATGCTTACTCCTCCTTCTGTTATAGGAAGCTAAGTTAGACAGAAATATTATAGGCGATTAAAAAGAGCTGGGCCCTTGAAGGAATCAGAGCAGAAGAACAGATACCTTGCAACTGTGGGGGAGACAGACACCTCCCACTGTGGACCATACCTCAAGACAAAAGATGAAATAAATGCACCCACATCCTAAGGATAGATATCAAGATTGATATTCTAAATAGATATGATCAAGAAGCCAAAAGGAAACACTAACCTGGATCCCTACGGGAAAGGTTCTATTCTGCATTCATGCCCACTTGGTACCCCATTTGATCCTGATTTAATCAATTTTATCTTGGCACTTATAATCTTGTTGCTCGACCACAGTTCTGTCCCACCTCATGCCCATTTTGTGATTTTTCCATTTTCTCACCTTGAACCCACCTCACATCCCACCTCACATCATGGGTTTGCTCTATAAAAGTTCCTAGAAAAGGCAGAGGCTTTGGCCACCCACTCAGGACCCCTTTCGTCTCTCTCTTTGACAGAAACTTTCTTTCTCTCAATGAATATATTCTGCTCTTAATCTCTGTGATTCCCAAAATTCATTCTTCAATTTTAGAGAAAATGGACTTGTATCAGACATTTAGCAGGTAAGGAGTTTCTCTCTCCTGTATCACTTCTAACTTAATAATGCATCCCAGATCATAAGGCAAATGTATGAAAGTATAAAAAGTCACCTTGAGAAAAAATACATAAATTATTTCTGATTGTTTTTAGCGAATAGAAAGTAATAAAGGCATTATGCACAGGTGGTGTTAATAAAATAAGGTTTCAAATTATGCTTGTCAAGCTATAGATGTGATTCTGTTCCCTAGATGGTTCATATTTAAATATGTCCAATCATTAAAACTAAATAAGAATGACAAAAGATTACAGAAAATGCTTAATTTATACTGAATACTAAAACTCCATCTTTTTCCACATCTCATAAAAAATAATTGCATACTTTATGATAAAATGTTAGTGCACCTGGCATATCTAAATAGTTTACTGATGAAACTGCCAACATTTTTATCTCAATGAAAATAGATGTAACTTGAAAAAATTATGTGGTTAAAATACCTGTAAATAATCACTTATGGATTAGGAAAAGTGGATTATTGCTTCTAAAATGTACTTAATTGAGTAAAATAGCTTCCAAGCTTCTTTGATACAGCTGGAGCACAGGCATGTCCAGCACTCAGCAAAGTCCTGTGAAGTGCAGAACTGTACCCTTCCCTAACTCTGCTTCAGGCAATTATTTTGCGGAGGTTTATGAAGCTACTGTTTTATTGCCTGAAATTTTTTCAATGAGTTCTAGTTTATTGAATAGTAAAGCTATTGCATAGCCCACATACTGCTAAGAGAAAGACACAGGTTTAGATTAGGATACTGAGCTTTGGGAGTTTATAATGTGGCGGTAAGCCTCAAATGAAAGGAGATTTTCAAATTTACCAGAGCATTAACATTTTTCTTCTTGACAAATTTTTGCAGGCAACTGAGTCAGACAGAAGAATTATAGGCAGTCAGACAATGTTAGGCCCTTGAAGGAGCCAGCGCAGAAGACCAGATATCTTGCAATCTTGGAGGAGACAGACACCTCCTTCTATAGGCCAGACCTCAGGGCAAAAGAGCAAACAAATACACACACATCCTAAGGTTTGATATTCTAAATATGTCTCTATTACCCAGAGAAAGCCAGAGTCACCATCCCAAATTCCTACAGGAAAAGTCATTGCTCGTTTAGCATGTCCACTTGCTTCCCTATTTGTCCTCAATTTAATGAATTTTACTTGAGCAATTAATCTTACTGGTTGACCATAGTTCTGTCCCACCTCATGCCAGCCTGCCTCGCAAGTTCCCTCAGTAAGTTTCCTCACCGTAGACCTGCTTCACTTTGTGGTTCTACTCCATAAAAGTCCCTACAAAGAAAGAGTCTTTGGCAACCCGCTGGAGACCCCTTCTGTTTCTCACTCTTGGACAGAAGCTTTCATTCTCTCCAAAAATATATTATAATCTTTACCTCCCTTGTTCCTAAAATTCATTCTTCAATTTTAGAGAACACAAACTCATACAGGACATCTACTAAGCTGGTAGTTTCATTGCCCTATATCAAAATGAAGCTATGTTACTTCATATTCAAGGCAAACTACTTTTTAAAATGGCTAAACATATGAGAAAATTAATAAATGACATGGAAAGTTGTCATTATATTTCATTTTTCCTCCCTGAGAGACTGAAATAAGAATATTAATATCCATGTTCAGGAATTGGGACCAATTTCAGACATATTGATATAGGGGAATAAATCTCCCAACCTACTATATGTCCAGTACTAGTTTGTGTTCTCTAAAATTGAAGAATGAATTTTAGGAAAAATGGAGGTTAAGAACAGAATATATTTATTGAGAAAAAGAATGCTGAAGGATAGAAGGGGTCCTGAGTGGATTGATAAAAGATTCTGTCTTTTGTAGGGATCTTTATAGAGTAAAACCACTAAGTTAGAGGGATGCAAGGTGCAGAAAACCTGGGAACTCGCAAGATGAGAATAAGATGGGACAAACCATGGTTAATCGGTAAAATTAATTACTCAGGTAAAATTGATTAATTCAGGGACAAATGGGAAAGTGAGTCACAAAATAAGCAAGCATGCTTAACACCAATGACTCTTCCTGAAGTGGTTTGGGATGGTGACTCCCAACTTCCTCAGGGTGACAGAGAACTCTTTAGAATATCAATTCCCTGGATATGGGTGTATTTGTTTGATCTTTTGTTTTGAGGCCTGGCCTACAGCATGAGGTGTCTGTCTCCCCCACAGTTGCAAGGTTAATACTTCTGCACTGACTCTGAGAAGCTAGCCCTATCTGACTGCCTATAATATCTCTGTCTAACTCAGATGCCTATAACAATATCACTACCTAAAGTTAGAATGAATGGTCAATACATATACAAAAAGAAGATTTACAAATACATTGGATTTAAATATCTCTAGATATAATAAGAAAATATAAGTGATAGTTCAAAATTATATCACAATTATATGCAAATTCATGATTTAAGAATTGACCTGGCAGGACATTTCTCATACAATTTAAATGGAATACAGAGTGAGAAATGACAGACGGATAATTACATGGATTCCTAGTTTTGCTCAAATGAAAATTATACTCAAAAGAACTTCAGTTGTTTCATCATAAACACTTTTAACATGAATCAAGATGTTACTTGTGTCTCATAATTTTATGAATCCCTTTGAGCACACCCAGCATCCCCTGTTTCCCACATAGGATGTTTCTTTCGATTTGCACTTTAGTCTCCTAAATGGCAAAGCAGAGCTCTCAGTAATGGAAGTGTTCCTCTTCAAGTCATGTAACCTAATGTTATAGGCAGCTGAGTTAGAAATATTATAGGCAGTGAGACAGGGCTAGATCCTCAAAGGAGCCAGTGCAGAAGCCCAGATACCTTGCAACTATGGGGGAGACAGACACCTCCTGCTGTGGGCCAAACCTCAAGACAAAAGAACAAGCAAATGCATCCATATATTAAGCACTGATATTCTACATAATTCCCTATCACCCTGAGGAAGTCAGGAGTCACCATCCCAACCCCCTAAAGAAAGAGTCACTGCTGTCTAAGAATGCCTACTTTCTACATTACTTGCTTCCCCATATGTCCCTAATGCAATCAGTTTTACCTGAACTATTAATCTTATTGGCTAAACATAGTTCTGTCCCACCTTATGCCCATCTGTCTTGTGAGCTCCCACTTTTCCCTACCATAAACCCATCTCACCCCATAGTTTTACTCTATAAAAGTCCCTGGAAAGACAGAGTCCTTGGCAACCCTCTTGGGACCCCTTCTGTCTCTCTGTCAGACAGAATCTTTCTTTCAATAAATATTGCCTACTCTTAACCTCCATTGTTCCTAAAATTTATTCTTCAATTTTAGAGAATACGAGGTCGTACCGAACATAGTAGGTCGGGAGTTTCATTTCCCTATATCACTAATAGTGTGGCAGTTTCCTTTATTATATCACTATCAATTCATCTCTAGAATCTGAAAACTATTAATGATACAATTAGTTTTCTCATTCTAAAAGAATGAATACCAGCTCCTAAAGCACCGTGATACCACAAACTTGGTAGTAGGAGACGAATGGAACCAACCTGTTCTTAATTACAGGTCAAATCAGTTTGCAGATGCAGTTTGTACAAAACATCAGACTTTCTTTTGGAAACACAGGCAAGGAAGGGAAGGTTATAGAGAAAATATCAACTGAAAAGATAGACCCTCTATTTGAGTAACAGTGGTTGCAAAACCCAAACAAAACATTTAAAGATTAATGGGCTTCTAATTGAGCATCTGATACACACACAGGCTACATTCTAGGAAAACAATCCAGGAAGACATTAAAACTCCCAGGATCATTGACCAACTATAATCAAGGACTTGTGGGGAGAAAGAAAATCCTGTATTGTGGCTGAGTACTAAAGGCTGACCAGGTGCATTTGTCAATAATAAACAAGAAAACGGTGTCATTTTAGAGTATGGTACTAGGTAGAAATGCAGACAAAATTTAGTAATCTCCAGAGAATTTTAGCAAGGTTTATAAAAGACTGTTACAGGTAGCTGAGTTAGTTAAAAA
>PVJX010034390.1:0-18976 GCA_004027295.1 Dolichotis patagonum
TATATATATATATATATATTCAGAATATTTCTTGAATTAAAATATAACACTGTTAGGAGCAGCAGAAAATAGAAAAAGCAGAGAAAAAAGACAAAAGAACACTAAAAAACACTGTTGTGAAAGAATTGCTAACAATAGCTGTTATTACATGCATGAACTAGAATTTTACAAACTTGCATCCCTAACCCTCTGCCCAATGAGATACTCATTTGAAAGTATGTGAAGAAAAATAATCCAGATGCATAAATCCATCTATCTAGTAATTACTTATGAAAATAAAACTTGCAAAAACTTTAACATCCAAATTTAGGTAATAATTACAATGAAAACATGTACCTAACACAGTATCACAATTGTTTTACCAAAGAGATATTGTTAACACTATATCAGCCATAAGGAAACATAAGATTAAATACTGTATATATATGTGTATCATACCTCCACATTTGTGTCACCAAAGTATTCTTCATTAACTATAAGTAAGCTATAATAAGAATGTGAGATGAAATCAAAGGGGAAAAGAAAAATTTTAAAGATCACTGTGTTTTTATAAGATTAAATATAAATATGGGTCAGGGTTTGGCTCAGTGTCACAACCAACTGTTTGGCAAGCACAAGGTCATGCGTTTGATCCTGGGTACCAAAAAATTAATAAACAACCACATAAAAATTAAAAAGAAACATAAATGAGAATCAAGTCTTTTTTAAAAGTTAAGATACATTAAATACAAATCTTTAGTTCAAGAAATGACTGTTAGAAATATTGATTCCACAACCATATCATTAATGTTACTCCTTTTATATCTTCACCTGAATTGCTGAGGATGGTGAAATCTGCCTTACAAAAATTTTACCATTCATTCTTTCCTGTATCAGTTTCATTATCTTTAATTACACTGTTTTCTATAGTGTTTGCTGTGCTCTTTGTCATTTTTTTTGATGGAGGCTGTTCTTTCCTCACAGGAAATGGAAAACTTTGTGCAAAGCTCTGGAGACCATGGCATTGTGGTGTTTTCCCTGGAGTCCATGGTCAGTGACATGTCAGTAGCAACAGCCAATGCGATCGCTTCAGCCCTTGGACAGATTCCACAAAAGGTTGGCAAAGTGTCTTGATGGTAGCATCCACTAGGGAAATCATGAAACTCTGCAGAGATCTGATTTCAGAGACTTGCTGTTTTTTTTTTCCTATAGTATTGTTGAGGTCACTCTATACACAAGCAATGTTATAGAAAGAATTAAATTTTACTGAAAAATGTGTTCATGCAGCATGAAGCAGGTGTTGAAAAAGACAAAATAAATCATGTAATTTAGGATTTTTGTGTTATCTCCTCCTTTTTATTTATCCAATTTTTTGAATACACTTTTGTATTGTACCTTTAAGGGGGATATTAGAGCAGAGAAAGGCAAGAGTGGCCAATTCATGGTACATGAATGCACTCAGGCATGCTAATTAAAAAAGAAAACCTAATCTAAACAATCCCTCACCACATCTGAAGCAGAAAGATGTTAACATCACTATTCAAATGGCTCCTTCCCTTATAGTGGGACCTATATATAACAAAACATTCTCTGCAAAGACTCTGACTTTATCCCACCAGTTTAATGTCCACCAAATCATGAAAGAAAAAAGAGAGTGTCAAACTAAAAGAAACTTGTCTAGGTAAATTGCTCATGTACACTCTTCATATCATATTATGGGGAATACGTTTCTCACATGTCTAATACATGTACAATCTTTGAATAGCTATGAACTAGAATAGATTTTAGTTAGTGTCAGATGCATAAACTTTGTATAATCCTATGTGAGAGAACAAGAGTGTATCATAAACATGTATATTAATGAAAAAGCAAATGAAAGAAATTCTCTATTCCTTGTAAAAAATTATGATTGCTTAACAACTTTTAAAATAATTTTACTTAGCATGATCTATCTTATTTGTCTAAATTGCTATTATGAAATATCATGAATACATTCAAACCATTAAAATGCAATATAAGTATAGAAAATTTTTTTTATTCTGTTTGTATCTGTCTTTTTGCAGTGTTTATTATCCAGTCTCCCTATCCTGATTTTAAAAATCTATTCTATAGAAGGCACATAAATTGTTGTTCTCTAGGTTTTTAAACTCACAATATGATGCAAAGCAATCTATTCCCTAACAGGTGGTTTGGAGATTTGATGGCAAGAAACCAGATACTTTAGGAGCCAACACTCAGTTGTTCAAGTGGATCCCTCAGAATGACCTACTTGGTAAGATGCTGGAGAACAAATACTGAAAACATAAGGGGGTAAGGCTGATGATTACTCAAGGAAGCAAACCTGGGAGCATTTGTTGTTATTAAATCAAAACTAAAACTAAACTTCATTATACATATTTCAAGTGTTAGAGGAAGTAAAATCAATTATAACAGTTAGCTTTTTGATATATTTAGAAACAATCTAAAGGTCCTATTTCAAATGTACTTGCCTTTAAGAGAAGGATGTTTCAGTACATTTTAGGGTTGTCACTATATTTCTAATTCAATCAATGTTGAGAAATACCAAATCCTGTCTTTCTATAGAAATAAACATGTATAAATACCAATCAAAATAACAGTCTTGATTTATTTACAGTGTTGTTATATTTCTATTTTATTTGGTGTGGCATTTTTATGAGAACATTTCCCATTTTTGTCATGACTTAATATCACACCTTTTATTTGCATTGCTGTATTTTGCTGATGTGCAAAATCTTTATGTCAGAATTGGTGATTAAACTATAATATACCAAGCTCTAATGCACACACAACTCTTCACAATGACCAGTTATTCATTGTTAACAACATTCATCATGCCAGGTAAGATGCCAGATAACATTCAGTTACCTTTCCAGTGGGTTACAAGCTTTTTGTTATGAGATATGAAAGAGAAATCCCTGCATTTTCCTAGATACAGTATCTTCATATATAAAAATACTTTCAGTGATTCATAATGTATATTTCTCATTGTATTTGTAATATTTAAGACTACTTATCTTGCTGATATTTACCTAATCCTAGGTTATCCAAAAAACCAGAGCTTTTATAACTCATGGTGGAGCTAATGGTGTTTATGAGGCAATCTACCATGGAATCCCAATGGTGGGCATTCCCTTGTTTGGGGAACAACATGATAACATTGCTTACATGGAGGATAAAGGAGCAGTGGTTACACTGGATTTCCAAACAATTTCAATGACAGATTTGCTAAATGCACTGAAGAAAGTCATTAACAATGCTTCGTGAGTACAAACTTTCAAAAACTTCCTCATCATTCTAATCAATAACTTCTTAAATGAACGCTAATAAATTAGCAATGATTGTGAATTAAAACTAATGAAACACAAACTTTCTTAATAACCAAGTGGCAGTGTAAGAAAAAAAAATTCATTGTTTTCATTGGATAAATGTGTGCAAGCTTTAACCAAGGTGTAAACTTTTGAAATAGATAGTAAATGGAATGAGAGATATCACTGAACATGCTCACAAAGGAATGACAATCAAATGTGAAGAAACATAAATATTGAAAGAATTTATACTTTCCATTTAACTGTGAATTCAAAAGAGAATATGTATGTAAAATGACACATAAAGTCTGTGCAGCATTCAAGCAAGGTGTTCTGGTTTACAGTTTTCATGACTAACCTGTGGATGAAATTTCAATACAGGTTTTTACTTAACACTGTAACCCTTTGTAAGGATACTCATAAAGGTTCTATGAACCATGGCAAGGATTTGCATTTAGTCTTTAAATTGTGGTGCTGATTTTGACCTTTATAACAGTTTCAAAACCTCCAAAAATATTCATTCTATCATTTCTAAATATTTCTGAACTTACTTAAATTTCCTTCAGCTATAAAGACAATGCCATGAGGTTATCAACTATTCACCATGATCAACCTATGAAGCCTCTGGACAGAGCAGTCTTCTGGATCAAGTTTGTCATACTCCACAAGGGTGCTAAACACCTGAGGCCTCTTGCCCAGAATCTGACCTGGTACCTGTACTACTCTCTGGATGTGATTGGCTTTCTTCTGGCTTGTGCTGTAACCATTACCTTCCTTCTCATAAAATGTTGCTTGTTTTGTTTTCAAAAATTTATGATGGCAGGAAAGAAAGAAAAGAGAGAGTAGAGTGTTTTAGCTATGTGGCTTTACAAGTAAGACAGCTTCATCTAACTCTACTGCCATGGATAGAGTCATTATGGGATGATCATCCATGTTGTAGAATATCTTTGCCTTGTTGATTTTCCCATATATGGCAATCCTGTTCAAGCAATCTACAACTCAAATTTCAATGTTCTCTTAACAATTGTACTTTGATTGTGACATGTATTTTATCATGAATCTTAAAAAAATAAGAGTCACTGAACCCACAGTATGTTGGGTAGAGCAGAGTAGGAAGCCTGAAAACTGTTGCTTTTCAGATATATTTTCAGTTTCAATGAAATGTAACCCTCTGGACTTTTTGTGTATGGGAAAGAACATCAGAGGCAGGTAGTACTTAATGATAACAAGATATATTTCTTTAATATAAAATAGAAGAGAGAGACTTCAATATAACCTGAGCTCAACTTACTAAAAAAAATAACTATTATTCTCATGGAATGAAAATGATAATTTGGTGAAGTGAAGTACGGAAGCCAAAAGTAACTAGAACACTATGAAAATGAAAAACTTACATTGCAAGGAAATAGAAAATGCCTGGCATGTGGGGTTAGTGAAAGTACAATGTGAAGTCTGGGAGAATCACATTTATATAAGCAAAGATATAAGAACAAGTGTAGGATCAGCTGTAGGGACATAACCAACGATTCAGGGAAGACAGAAGACATGATGAATTTAGGCACTTTCACAGCACATTGTTAATGCAAGGACTTTATCCCATGGGAGTCTTATCAGTGCCTTGAGAAAAGACAAATATTTCCTACAAACTTGCTGTTTGTTTCACAAATTTTTATGGTTGTAACTAGCTTCCTTCCTCAAACCTTGTAACCCAACAATAAATTTGATTTGACTATTGAAGGTATGTTCTACTTGTGGTCTGGAATGTTCTTTAGTAATTATTCTTGTTTTGCCAAATAATCATATATAACTGAATAGCAAGACAAAAGAAGAAAGGGAATGCTTTAGTTAGGAGTAATAGCTGAAGATCTGAGAGTTTACAGCATTACCAGTAGAGTATATTTGATTTCCCTCCTCCGCCAAGTATATCTCTACTTGTTAAGTTTACTTTCTAGTCCAATATTTCTACAACCTCAACATGTAAGATACTGAGGACATGAAAACCAGAAGTTTGCATTACTTTTGTTCATATTCCTTTCTCAAAACACATAGAAAAGAACCTGAAGATGGGACAAGAATCAAAGTATTGTGTACAGCCATTTGTAAAGCCTATGCTTTAGAGAGCTGTAATGTAAGACATTCTCCATATCTTGTCTTTTCATATCTGCAGTAATCACGTGTACACTGCTAAATACAACCCACAGACAGGAAAGAAAGAGGGGCAGTACTTCTTTTTAGAGAGATGTTTGTAAGCAGCTAGTTGGCACAGTAAGATACTTATCATTTTGACATATAGAAAACACCTAACTATATAAATAAATTTCAAAAAGTTTTTGGCTAACATATTATACTAGAAATATCAATAAAAGAAATAATGATTTTCTCTAATTAAAATTTCATGTCTAATCATGAAGAAGAGAAAAACAAGCAGGCATAAACATCACTGTGAGCACTAATGAGACTATATTCACTAACTGAGCCAAATTTCCACTTAGTTTTCATTTCTCAGTAAAATAGTGAATTTATTGAACTTCTTTTATTCACAATTATTAAATTTTAGAAAGAAATAGGTAGCATTGAGTCCTCATATATGGTTAAAGGATCTTTGGTTTTTCTTTCAATTTTTTTAAAAATAACAGCTTTATTGAAATAAAATTAGTATACTGTACCATTTACAAACTTAGGCTGTAAGATGCAACATGTTTTATTTAACACACTGACAGTGATGTAAACCCATGACCTCAGTCAAACATAAATCACCATCTTTATCTCCCAAAAAGACAGTCTTCCTACTTAGTGTCAGCAGCCACTGCCTCTCACCTAAAAGTAGGAAAATATTCATCTTCTATTTTCAAAGATTTTAATATGGTAATTATTTTTTCATTTTTTTATGCAAACTAGACCATGACCATAGCACCAATAAATACCATAATATATCCAAAGTAATGAGAATTATGCAATGTAGTCTCTCAACAACATAGTGAATAAATAAGAAACAGTCAACAGAGATATACTTAGAAAACAATAACTTTTTTATTTTTTCTCTTTTATCTAAATAAACTTTTCTTAGAATGGAAACCATGCAATGTTCAAGCTTGCATATCTGATCTACTTCCCTCAACATTATGGTCTCAAATTACATCCACATTCCTAAAAGTGTCTCAAATTTATCTTTCTTTAGGCTGTTACTCTATTTTTAGAAACACTATACTTTTTTTGAAATGATTCTTCTGTGGATGTGCCCATACACTGTTTCCATGATTTAGTCATTATGAATTGTGCTGCTGTAAACATGGGAATACATACATCACTGTGCCTTAATATTTTTAAGTCTTGTGGCAAGACACTTAAATGGGGAATAGCTGCATAAAATGTAATTTATAATTGTAGTTGTTAAGGACTCTCAGTTCTGATTTCTGATGTGGTTGCATCCGTTTACACTCACACCAACCATGAAGAGTGGTTCCTTTCTCTTCATAGCCTCACTAACTTTGTTGTTGGTTGACTTGCTGATGGTAGCATTCTTTCTTGGATGAAACAGAATGATGATGTTCTAATTTGCATTTCTGAAATACCAGTCATTAGGAAAAAATTAAAACAGAGGTAAGCATTCAACATGACAGGTTTATTTCAGAACCAAACAAGAAGCACTACTCTGAGCTGCAGGTCTGACCAGCCAAAGTTACAAGCTCCAAGGTCTTTTAGAGAGTCTTCAGTCTCAAAGGGGAGGCTGTTGCAAAAATTGCACTGGAAATTTTGAGAGCAGTATGGAGAGCAGTATGGAGATTGCCTATTTTCCAAAATCAGAGTTTGAAAACATACAAGGAATTTCATTTTGTTTGTTAAGAAAGGGATTACAAGTTGATTTGGAATTCTCAGATTTAGATGTGTTTCTGAGCCTTCTGGACCTATAGTACTATAATGGAAGCAGTGTTAAATTCATAGTACAGAGAAGGGATTTATAGTGGTCTGTGTTGTGCCAGGATGATAGTGGGTAGATTCCTTCGCCACTGGTATTTAAGTTTTTCATGTATATGTTGGCTATTTGTGTTTCTCCAACTCAGAAATGACTACTGATTTTAGAATGAGGTCTTTAAATTTGAGAGTTTAATTTCTTCTGTTTTTCATATATTCTGGATGTTATCCCTTTGTCTAACAAGTAGCTGGCCAAAATGTTTTCCCATTGTGTAGATTCTGCATACACTTCAAAGGCGGGTTCTTTTGCCATGCAAAATGATTTAAATTTAATATGATCCCATTTGTTGACTCTTGGTATTATTTCTTGTATGACTGAGGCTTTATTCATAAAGTCTTTGTATACACTTATATCTTTGAATGTTTATGCATTTTGTCTGCTAGCAAATTAAGTGTTTCTGTGTTAGTGCTGAGATTTTAGACTCATTCTAGTGGTTGATTGATTGTGTAAATCTGAGACATTTAGAAGTGCAACTAAATGGGTTTTGCAACTCTACGCCCAAGGGTGTAGAAGACCCACCTTAGGGTGGCTCATCACCTGGAAGTATAAAATAGAAGGAAGAAGGACAAATGCATTCCATTCTTTGGAGAAGCTCCAGTCTTCACCTTTGGTAGGACCTCATCTCCTGGCTTCCAGTGTACTCTTCAGCTTTCCAGCATATATTCTTCAGCCTTTCATCATAGAGCCTTCGGCCTTCTGTCACAGACCTATCAGCCTGCTGGTGTGGACATGCATGAGACACTAGGGTGAACTCTAGAACATGGATTGAATCCTTCAACCTCCAGCTTGTAGACACCCTCTGCATACTTCTGCATCTGACTCTGTGGCTGACCATTGCAAGCCAATCTGGTCATTTCTTATACATTTTCATGTCTTGTGTTATACCTGTTTTCTCTAGTAAAACCCTTACTAATTCACTCATTTTGATTGTATCACTATGAATGGTGTCAGTTAATGGTCAAAATTCAAGCTTAACCATGGGGGGACATATTTTTTCCAGCACAATTTGTTAATGAGTCTGTCTTTCCTCCAGAGAAGTGTTTGGCTCCTTTTGCAGCAGG
The DNA here is from genome assembly GCA_004027295.1 of Dolichotis patagonum. Taxonomy (NCBI): domain Eukaryota; kingdom Metazoa; phylum Chordata; class Mammalia; order Rodentia; family Caviidae; genus Dolichotis; species Dolichotis patagonum. The sequence goes on from PVJX010034390.1 coordinate 8,340, forward strand.
TCATGTAACATTGTATCTGGAGCTGTGTCTCTACTTTCTCTTCTGTTCCATTGATTCACATTTTTTAAAAAATACCTTTCTGCACTGATGACTATAGCTTTGAGTTCTGGGATGTGATGCCACTGCCATGCCCTTGTTGCCCAGAATTTCTTTTGTTCTTCTAGGTGTCATCTAGTTCTATGTGAATGTTTAGGGTTGTTTTCTTCAGTTTCATTATAGATGAAGTTATTGATTGTTTGAATGGTATTGCATTCAATCTATATAATAGTTTTGGTAGAATGGCCATTTTACGTCTATTGATTCTGCCTGTGTCAGAAAAAGGAATACTTTTCCATTTTCTGATATCTTCTTTGATCTTTTTCAAAGCATTATTGAGATTGCTTCATTGCAATGGAATATCATTGGTTTTTTCTCAAGTATTTCATTGTTTTTTGATACTATTATGAAAAATATATTTCTATAATTTTCTTCTCCATAAGTTTGTTGTTGGTGTAGAGGAATACTATTAATTTTTGTGTGTTGGCTTTCTATACTGGCACAATACTGAATTTGGTTATTAATTCTCATCTTTGTTGAATTTTCTTTTGCCTTCTCTGTAGAAGGTCATGTCATCTCTAAATAATGGCAATTTCACTTTTGTGTTCTCTATGCATATTCTCTTTTGTCTTTTTTCTTTTCTAATTTCTTTAGCAAGTCTTTTGAGTTCTATATTGAACAAAATTTATAGTAGGGAACATCCCTGTTTTGCTTTTGAATCTAGAGAAAAATCTTGCAGCTATTCACCATTAAATATAAAGGTGACCATTAATCTGTAACAGATAACTTTTACCAAATTAAGATAAGAGGGGTGAGGATTTAGCTCAGTGGCATAAGCACCTGCTTGGCAAGTTCAAGGTCATGACTTAGGTCTCTGGTACCCAAAAAAAAATTCAGATAAGGACCTTCTATTCCTATTTTCTTGAGAGTTTTCACCTGAATGGATGCTGAATTTTTGAAATGCTTTTTCTGCACCTGTTAAAGTGAACATATATATTTTTTTGTCCTTACTTATAGCATGCAGGGAATTACACATTTAAACCATTTCTGTATCTCTGAAATGAATTTTCCTTGGTCATGATGTATGGTCTTTTTGATAATTTGCTGCAGTCTGTCTTCTAGGATCTTACTAAACAGTTTTGCATCTATGTTCATTAAAGAGTTTGGATTGCACTTCTTATTATTCATTTAGGACGTTTTCTGGTTTTTGAGTTAGAGTCTTCCTTGCTTCCAGAAATGACTTTGGGAGTATGTTGTAGTCAGGGGTTGTGCAGGAGAACAATTAGAATCAGGACACAAAATATATACTATTACTTATGATGGTCAACCAGAGTTAAAACAAGAAAGTGCAGGAAATCTATCTACAACACTAAAGATATAGGATATTCAGCCAAGGGCCTGAATCCCACAACACTGTCCTACCTGAGTCCAGATGAAAACCTAGAGTTCTGACAGGGCCTTCCATGAGTCCAACTGTAGGTCTAGAGCCCACAAGCAGGATGCATGGGAGTCTGTTTTATGCATCCACGCTGGGAAGGCCCAAAGGTCAGCAGTGTAAGACAGAAAACTCATGCCAGAGGGGTGAAGGAATTGTGCAGATAGGTTGAGGGTTCTACATTGGAGCCAAGAACTCATACTCATAATAAAGACCAGGGCTGTCCTGAAAAGCATCACAGTCATCCTCATGGACACAGAGGTACCAAGCCCTTCTGACAATAAGCACAGTTGAGTACATGCCAGAAAGCCAGTGTGATGAGTTCATCCTGGAGACTAAACAGCACACATCTTCCCCTTCAGAGCCAGAAAGCAACGCTCGATGTAAGGAACAGAGTTCCACCAAAGTGAACCATGGCCACTCTTACCAACAAGGTCTTTAGCTTCTCCAATGACAACAGTTTAACTCTCACCAGAGAAGCTAGTCATGATAAGCTCTTCCAGGAAAACCAGTGGATCAAAAAGCAACATGTAGGAGAACCCACAATGCCTCACCTCTCCTTCTCCACATCTCTATTTATGCTGGGAACTTTCCTCAGGTGGATCATCTACACTCAGCATCATGCTGATTGAATTCTGTTTCCATTAATTTGACCGCCAGTTTTTAATTCATAACAGAGTACTTCTTCTCTTTTCAGTTTTCTGGAAGTATTTGAGAGGTGTTGGTGGTATATCTAAATGTGTTAAGAGCAAGGATTTTCTTTGTTGGTAGTTTTTAATTATTATATTACTGGTTGATTCTGAAAATTTAAAATTTTCAAATCCTTTTTGTTTAGCCTTGGTAGTTCATATGGATCTAGTAATTTAGATTACTCTTCAGAATTACATTACACTAGATTGTAGATTCTCATAGTATTTAGCGATAATCTTTTGGAATTAAGCAGAATGTTTTGTGATATTGCTTTCATTTCTAATTGCATGGTTATGTTTCTTTGCTTTACTTTTTAAATAAAATTGACTTAGTGGTAATCTTTTTTTTTCAGTATTTCAAAGAATCAACTCTTCAGTTCATGAATTCTTTGTATTGATTTTTAGTCTCAATACCATTAATTTGTGTTCTGATATTTATAATTTATTTCTTCATATTAACTTGGGGGTTTGATGTTTTTTGTTTCTCCAGGACCTTAAAATGCATAATTTGGATTTGGTCACTTATTTGAGCTCATTCTGATAATCTTTTTTTTTTTTTTGGTACCCTGTATCAAACACAGGCCCTGGTACTTATGCCACTCAGCTAAAACTTTGGCTTCATTTTGATTTTCTAATATGGGAATTTACTACTATCAACTTTGCAGTTAGGACTGCTTTCTTTGGGTCCCATATTTTCTTTGTCACACTCACATAGTCTTTTGATTGTAGAGACTAATTTCTTCTTTAATTTCATCTATAACCACTGATTATTCAAGAAACAATTATTTAATTTCCATGTGTCTGCATAGTTTCTGTGATGTCTTTGGTCATTAATTTCTGTGTCACTGCACTTTGGTTTGATACTGTGCATTGAGTAATTTCAGTTCTTTTTTCATTTCTTAAGCATGGATTTAGGACTAGCACGTGTTCTATTTTGAAGAAAATACATTGTCCTGCAGAGAAGAATGTGCATTGTTTTGGTAGACAAAAAATCTGTAAATCTTTATTAAACCCATGTGTTTTAAGGTTAGACTTGACACAGAAATTTCTTTCCTTTTTTGTTTTTGTTTTTATTTTGTGTTTTTGTTTCTGCTAATTGACCTGTACTTTTTTGACAGTGGGGTAGTAAGAGTTCCCATTGCAATTTTTATAATGTTGATCTGATTTTTCATGTCCAATAGTGTATATTTTATGAAGTATGCTGGTATTTGATGCACATGTATTTAAATTGTTAAAACTTCCCATTGAACTATTCCATGAACTAGTTATAGTGACCTTTTTTGTTTTTGCAGACTAGTTCAAGTTGAGATAGCAGTAAGAACCACAGTCCGTGCTGTGTATTGTCACAGGCAAACATGTAGTACTATTACTGTGGGAGTGCCAATTCTAGGGCTCTCACATTCATGGAGATTCAGACAGAACCTGCTCAGGCATGGGTGTGGCCTGAATTCTTTATTTTACAATGCACTGTGTACCTCTTGCTGACCTGACCATGGCTCACAGTTCACTTTAGCAGATGTTTATTAGGGCAATGGAGATCTTGTCTTGAGAATAGTAGGTTTGCATCTGCTCTGACATGCACAGATCACCAATTGTGTTACAATTTATTCTATTTATTTAAAGCAGTAAGGCACTGCATTCTATAGAGGTACTAAATTTGGTCCCAAATATTAGGATTGTATCACTTTTGAATCCGGAACAAAGTTTCTATACTGTAGTTCTTATAAGCCCTTACTCTTGGAATACCTTCATACACTGGTAATAGCTGGATAGTCTTGTTTACAGATCTTGCTGGGTATGTTGTTCTATGTTGTTTCTTCTGATGATCATGTGTCAGTGTGTATGTGTATAAATGTGTATGTGTATTGCATATGACTCAGATATCAATATTTGGATCATTTATGATCTTCTCAGACTATTAAAGTGAACTGCATTCCAAACTTTATGTATTTGTTAGTGAGTGTTATATTGACTTTTTCAATGCTCTATTCATTATATAACACCATATGTATTGTCTGAGCTAATTCATTACAGATTTCTGAGGCAAAATATACAACATTCAAAGTTAAAGGGGGAAAGGTTTATTTGACTCATAGTTTGTAGAGATTTTTGTCTATGGCTGGCTGAATCTAAAACAGAGAGATATGGTAAGTTTGCATCACAGAAGAGAAACAGATTGTGGCAGGCATAAAACAGCAAGGCAATAAGCAACAAACTACATTTGGCAATCGGGGACCACACCAGTCCTCTTTCTGTCCCTTATATTTTATTCAGCCTACATAATATTCCCCAGCAACCTTGGAAGGCAAATAATGCTCCTTGGCTTCAATAAACATCCATCCTCAACACCATTGGTTATTTTCTCCAAGGAAAAACAAGATTTTCTCATCATACATGTTAATTCATTTCACAATAATGGGCATGGAATTAAACATATAGTCACTCTAATATGTTTCCTGTAACATTGAGCAATTGGGAACTAAATAGTGACTTTAGCTCTTGATCCTTTAAAAATTTCAAATGATTCATTTCAAGTTTCATTTTAAAGCACTGTGTGGAACACAATGAATGTGATTATGTCTCAGTGACATGTAAATAATAGTGTCAAAATCTTTTGAAATGAAAAATGTGAAAAATGTGAAAATCTTTTGAATTCAACCACCTTTCAGCAATAACTGTGATGTTCAATGAGTTAAAAGATGATGGTTTAAAATGTTTATTTTCAAGGTCATCCATGTTAGCAATTATGGCCAAACTTCTTTGCCTGATCCCTGCCATTCCATTTTTCTGTCATTTGTTATCTACTTTTCCCCTTCATTCCAACTTCTGCAGCATTCAGTGAGCCCCCTCTGCTGCTCTTCCTGAAACCATGGTCTTTTTTCTCGCTCTCTGGAATGCCCTTCAGTTTGTTTTTTTGTACGGTTGAATTGGTGGACATGGACTCCCCTAGCTCCTCTTTGTCATGGAAGCATTTTGTTTCTTCATTAATTTTGAGAGGTAGTTTTACAAGGTGCATCAATCTGGGTTGGAGGTTATTTTCTTTCAGGGCTTGGAATACTTCACTCCAAGCTCTTCTTGATTTGATGGCTTGTTTTGAGGAGGCTGTCATGATTCTGATGGGTTTTCCTTCATAGATGATCTGTTTTTTTTCTCTGAAAGCTTTTAATATTCTGTTCTTCTGTTGAATTTCTGGGATCTTGATTATTATATGTCTGGATGTAGACCTATTTTGGTTATAGCTGGCTGGAGTCCTGTATGCCTCATATATCTGAATATCATTTCCTTTTCCTGTGCTTGGGAAGTTTTCTTTAATTATTTCTGTAAACAGCCTTTGTATTTCATTTGTGTTCACGCCTGCTTCTTCACTCATATTTTTTATTCTTAAGTTATAGATCCTCTTGTCATTTTCTAACCTTTGTGTTGTTACTTACTGGATCCTTGCGATTTTTAAGAGCTCTTTCCTTTCATGATCACAAGTTTCAAACCTGTCTTCAAAGTTTGACAGTCTGTCTTTAGTTTCTTTCAAGCAGTTTTGCCAGCTGTCAATGGAGTTTTTAATTTCCTGATAATCACTTTGAATTTGTTTCATGTATTCTAGATTTCTTTATAGTCTCCATTGAAGTTTTCCCTCCTTTTGCTGTGCTCCTCCATTCTCCCATCTGTGTCTTCTTGAGAGGTGCTTAGCATTTCTTTTATTACTTTTCTTATATCTTCCTTTACTTGTATTAGTATTTCTGTTTTCAATTCTTTTATAATTTCATAAAGATATTTCTTTATGTCAGATGCTGTTTCTTCAGAAACTGCAAGTGTGCAATGCCCTATCTCTTCTGTGTTTACCTCTCCTGGGCCAGTACTGTTTAGGTTGAAGCCTGGAGACTGCCTTTGGTTTCTGCCTGTTGTCATGTTTTTGGTTTCTTCCAGATAATTGGATAGTGGGGTCCTCAGCACTTTGTAAATTGGTTATAATTATTCTGAAGCCTGCTAACTAGGGATTGCTTCCCTCCTCAGTCTGCTGGTGACCACTGGAGTACAAGCAGGGGCATGGAAGGCTGGCCCCTCCCTTCTGAGCTGGTGAACCATTGGGAGTCTTCACCACATTAGTGTGTGCCATACTGTTGGGACTGGTTAGGTATAGCTTCAGGGAAACCTTTGTCTTGGTTATTGGCTGGCACACAGGAGTGAGCTTCAGTCCAAGAAATTCTCACCAATCTGCTCTGTGCTAGAAGTGGCTGAATGAAGCCAGCTGCAGTTCTGGTTCTTGACTAATCCTGCCTGACTCCAAAATGTCACCCAGCCAATCGTCCACTCCCTTGGGAGGACTGAGTTCCCTGCACTCACTGCAAGCTGGTGCCAATCTATGGTCCACCACTCCCCTCATAACCACATCCTCCCCCTAAGTCCCTCAGGCTTCCCAACTCCCAACTTTACCATAACTGGGTGTCTTGAGATTCCAGTGGTGTTTCACACACAGTGGGACCAGCTCCAGTGAAAGCACGTCTTGCTTCAGCCTTTTCTCCATGATTTTCTTTTCTTTCTTTCTTTTTCACTTTAGTTTCTTCCTGGGCCAAGAGGATTCATCTCCTTCTATTTGGTCTTCTCCAGGATGCTGTATTCCATCACTTGAGCTGCTTCTCTCAGAGAGACTTTTTATTTTGCTGCTTATTGACCTGCAATCTTCCCAGCAACTAATCTGAAGACAATAAGATTTACTATGATACTCATTCTGGTTTGAATATTACTTTCTTTGAAGCCATATAATGTCTACATTGTTTTGTTTTTATTGATTTTGTTCTGTACTTCTATATTAAATTTTATTGTGCCTGATAATAAGGGCAATTCTATTGAAGATAACAAGAGACATCATGGTAACCATTGTAGATCAGCTTGCATTTTGGTTTTAACTCTTGTACTATGTCCTTCCTTTTGTTTTGACTGATCTCATTTTCTTTTGTTCTCATTTGGTTTTATTCTCTTCAAAATAAAACTTAAAAAAAAATAAAAAGCAAGAGGAAGTCTTTGAAACATTAATGTGATCCGATGTGTACTTTAAAAAATCAAGTTTGTAGTTGTAAATAAAATTACAAGCTATCTAAGTAACTTTGAACTTCAGATCAAAAATTACTAAAATAAACTTAAAAGTCTAATTGTCCTTTATCACAGTTCATGAATGAGGAGTACCTCATCAAAATGAGGCGCTCTGATGAACTTAGCAGAGGATATAGGATGTAGGATTTATGGCAAGAAAAGGCATAAAGAAGAAACTAGGAGCAAAACAGGGACTGGTTGTTTTAAAGTTACTCTCCCAGTAGGGTTAAAACAGAAGGGATCTTGTTATCATGCTGACTAAGGTAAAATGCACCCCATTGGGTGAGTTGTAAATCTTCTATTTTTTGTTTTTTTTAAACTGAACCTTGTCAGGTTCAGTCTCTGTGATATCTAGCATGAATGACTAATTGGTAAACCTGATGAACAAATTCAGGAGCTCAATCTAACATAGCATATTCCTATAAATTTCATTTAATACAATAAATAATCTGGGGGCAATAAAAATAGAGGCACACAATTCTAATCCCAGAACTTTAGGATGCTGAGGCAGAAAGATTCCAAGTTTAAGTCCAGCTTGGGCAATGTAATGAATTACTGAGAACTTGTTGCAAAGTAAAAGTAAAAAGGGCTGAGGATCCAACTGGAAAAAATACATATTAAAAAAATTACTCACTGATAATAGTAAATTTAAATTTAATTATACACTCTGTACTTTTATTTGCTAAAAATAGTACCTTTATTATTTTAGCTGTTAAGGAGAGTTTTGGGGGTTTTTTGAGTGGTAACATGGAAGATTCCTTAATTTTTTTTTTTATTTTGAAGGTAGTAAAATACAACAGAACAAGACAGAATAAAGCCAATTGAGACAATGCAATGAAACTGGTACAGAACTTCACAACAGGTTACTGGAATAACAGTAATAGGTACCATAGTATATCTCATTATCTTCACAATAGTTGTCCATTCAGTCAGATAGAGCAAAATCAAACCAAATTCATAACATCATAAAACCTACCAAAACCTAATATTGAATAGAACAATACAATTAATCAAAACAAAGCAAAACAGTGATAATAATATTTTCCTTCAAAGAGATGGTAGAAGGAAATCCCTCCTATTTACTATATTGCATAGAGTCATCCTCCCAAGAGATGCTCAGACCTCTGGCTCCCACTTGCTAGTGGGGGGAGGATATTTGATTCTCAGCCTGTGCACTGGTAGGCTTACAGCTGCCTATCAAGGAAGTGAGCAGGTTGCTTTGTTGCCCAGTGCCCTAAGTTGCAACATGGTACAGATCTTGGGAGACATCACCTGTTGTTCATTCGAGCCAAGCTGTTTTCCATGGAGGTGAGCGGATTCCTTTGTTGCCCAGTGCCCTAAGTTCCAACCTGGCACATATCTCAGGAGACACTGGCTTCCTGGTTCTCTCCCTGGGTCACCCATCATTTGCTCGAGCCATGGCTGCTTTCCAGTGAGGCAAGTTGCAACCTAGCACGGATCTCAGGAGACTCTGGCTGACTGGATCTCTCCCTGGTTTGCCCACCACTTGCTTGAGCCATGGCTCCCTTTATTGGATTTTTGAGAAGTTTAGGAATCTAGTGTGGTTACCCTAGAGATGGAGGAGAGGGTTAGGTAAAGCATATCTATTGGAGATAGAAACAAATAGATGTTTTGACAGATGACCGTGTACTAGTAAAGAAGGAGAAGCATCAGGTGATGCCTAAACTTTTTGATACTTGTCTGGAAAATCACATAATGATTATGGCATTCTTTGTTTGTGCTACCAGGTCTGTATATATGTGGCTATTGAACAAAAAATAACAAATCAAAACAAGACAAAGTGGTTTAAGGGAAAGGTAAAGGACCTGTTACTTATTAATAACCAACAACTCTCCAATCTGATCATCTAAAACCAATGTAGATTGACATACTTAAAACAAGATAGTTCATTAATTTTTGTTTCTGGAAAAGACAACTTTATAATTTTTGCTTGAATTAAGAAGAAGAAGAAATATGAAATGTTATTTGATAATTAGTACAAGCACTAATTGCACTTTGGCTCCATCCTATGACCAATTGGTCAATATATAGAATAAGTATAATAGAAAGGAGCAAGGACTGTGGGCAGTAGAAGGAACAGAAGCAGCTAGAGAAGAAGGAACAACAAAATTGAAGAAAATACAAGTGGTTCCAAGAGTTTAATTTCTAAACTGCCTGGTGGTCCATTTCTTTTTTTAGTTTGTTAATTAGAAGGTATTTAAGGCACCAGTTAATACAGGACAATAATAACAGTTTAGTAATCTAAGAGTACTTATTGAGATAATATTACTAGATACTGCATGGTTAACATAAGTGTTTTCAATTTTCACAACAACTTTGATGTAGGTATGTCTATACCTGTTTCACAGAAGTTAGAAACTTGCCCAGGAACACACTGTAAATGATTACACTTAGAACTAAATGTGGGTAATTTAGCTAAACTCCAAGTGTGTACCTTTTATCATTATACTATCTTCCCTCATGTGACTGTAATAAGTTTGAATATCTTCAAGCTTAATAAATATTAATAATAAAAAAATAAATAAAATTTTTATTTTTCTATCTTTATATCAAGTCTTACTTCAGATATCAATTTCTTCTCTTCTGAATTCTTTCTTTTTCCCTCAGAAGACATTGATACAATTTCCTCAAAATGTTTATATGGAAATATTAACTCTGTTGAAATGACTAAAAATAAAATCATAGCTATATGATTTCACTAAACTTCCTCTGATTGAATATCATCAGTATCAATACATGGAATACAAAATTTATAAAAATTTAGTGAAATGGTGTAAATGAAATCACAGAACTTTTTATATTCTCTTGAGTGTTGCATGTGATGGAATAAATTTATCAATAAACTGGTCCAGGGTTTTGAAAACCTAGTTAACTTTAACATAAAGTTAACTAGTTAACCTAGTTAACATAAGGTAAAAACCTTATGTTAAGACAAAAAGCACTCTGTGAAAAAATATTTTAAAAATAGTTTATGATTCAGGTGCATAGCTCAGTGACACATTGACTGCCTGTCAAGCAGGAAATTTTGAGTTTGATTCTCAGTACCTAAAATACAAAATATATACAAAAATTTTTTAAAAGGTGTTATAGGCCTTAAAAAGTAATTAAAAAGAAAATTATCAGAGAATTTGATAATTGACACATTTAAAGGGAAGCTCTCATGAATAGTTATAGAAGAACCTAATATGATGATATTATCATATCACAAACATAAAGAGTAAATTAATATTCCTGAAGCTTATCCTGCCACACTACTGCTGTCCACAGGATAATGATCATTTATGTTTAGAGGAAAAAAGTGAATATCATTAGAAACTTGAAAACATAGGTAATAAATGTGCAAAAAGAAAAGGATTATACTGCAATTATAT